>CM074723.1:470996830-471029330 GCA_037306005.1 Rhinophrynus dorsalis
TGAGGAGAGGATCTTTGACTGATCCCTCCAGCGCTCAAAGGGTTATTAATTGTTGCATCTTGCTGTTATTATTAAATATAAATTGTCCTTATTGTGTGTCCATGTTTGTAATGATAAAATCCTTTACCCCCTTTGCCTCTGCTGCCGTCTCCGCCGGTGGCGTAAGGCATGCGAACCGGCACAGATGCAGCCTTCTGATCTTTCTGGCTGTTGCCCGAGTCAGACTGCCGGAATTTTGAACTGAGAATGACTTTTCTATCCCAGCCAATCAACTTCTAATGGGGTTCATCATAGCCAATAAGAGCTGATTGGCTGGGAGGTGTGTATGCATTTCCCAGCCAATAGGAGACTGCCAATTTATTTTGAACCGAGACTGCCGTATAAAAGACAGTCTTGGCTCAAAATTCCAGCAGTCTGACTCGGACAGTGGCCAGAGTGGTCAGAAGGCTGCATCTGTGCCGTACACATGCCTTCTGCCGCCACTGGAGACAGCAGCAGAGGCAAGGGGGTAAAGGATTTTAACATTATAAACATAGACACACAATAAGGACAATGAATATTTAATATTAACAGTAAAATGCCACAAATAGTAATGGCAGTATCTTTTGGAGGAGTATTTTTTTTTAAAAAAAAGAAAAACCACTAATGGATTTTTTTTTTTAATTTTAAAACAAGAATGAAAAGAAGAATGAAGATCAGAGGAAGAAGAGAAGACTGACGAAAAGAAGATTCGGCTGCGACCCCGTCTGACATCCGGGATACTGGTCAGTGGTTAATTGCCGGGACATGTGCGAAACTGTTTGTGGATTGACCCTATGAGTGCCAGTTGGGTATGCAGCTCTGTATAATGCGTTGCATACCCCACTGGCACTCATAGGGTTAATCTTTTTCTATTTTTCAACCAGAAGTATGTGTTAGAAACCAGTCTTCCAGAGGCATAACTAGAAGCCTCCAGGCCCTGGTACAAGAAATGCCACGGCCCCCCCCTGACCACATTGACCCCTCCACAATGCCCCCATCTCCTACCTGGAGCTCCCACGCGGTCCTCTTAGTAATGCAAAGCGCTGGGAGATGATGTCATCTCCCAGCACTCTGCATTACTAGATGATGTCATCTCCCAGCGCCATGCATTACTAGAGTGCCGGCGGGAGATTGTGGGCGCCAGGCGGAGGGGTCGCAGGGGGAGGCTGGGCCCCTGGAGTGCACGGGCCTGGTCGTAGGTGCGACCCCTATAGCTATGCCACTGCAGTCTTCCAACACATACCGGTGGTTTTGAACGCCTGTTTTGGGCTCTGCGTCTGCCTTTTCATGGTGCAGGATCTGCACCATGAAAAGTGCCTCCCATGTGCCGCCTAATGGAATTGGATAGCAAATGTGACTATTTTTAGTTAATGTTCAATGGGTGAAAATTGCGCACCCGTTGAACATTTTTGCGCGTTTTTTGGTGTTGACAGCTCAGTTTATAGAATTGTAAAATGTGCTGTCTAAACCCCTCCCACCTCTTTTGAGAATAGCGGGGCTAATAGTACTGAGCCACTAGTCTGCCCATTTTCCTACTGTATAAACCTCAAACCTTATTTGGTCCTTGGTCTTGTCTTATGTTTAGGACAACCTTAGGCCTATCCAATGCATGCTTACATTCCTTCACTGTATTAACCTCTACCACTTCTGCTGGTAGACTATTCCACTTATCTACTACCATCTCAGTGAAGTAAAACTTCTTACAGCTAAACCTTTGTCCCTTTAGTTTTAGACTATGGCCCAGTGTCATAACATTTTTGTTCATTTTAAATGTACTTCCCTCCTGCACTTTGTTGAATCCCTTCATATCCCCTCTCTCTCTTCTCTCCTCTAAGCTATACATGTTCAGATCCTTTAGTCTATCCTGATATTTCGTATCATGTAAACCAGTCACCATTTTAGTTGCCCTTCTCTAAATTCTGTCTTGAGTATCTATATCCTTCTGGAGATGGGGTCTCCAGTACTGTATACAATACTCTAGAGTATCTATATCCTTCTGGAGATGGGGTCTCCAGTACTGTATACAATACTCTAGAGTATCTATATCCTTCTGGAGATGGGGTCTCCAGTACTGTACACAATACTCTAAGTGAGGTCTAACTAGAGATCTGTAGAGTCGTACGACCACTTACCTTTTTCTGTTACTAATGCCCCAAGCTATACAACCCAGCACCCTGCTTGCATTCCCCACTGCTTTGTTACATCGCCTGCCTACCTTTAGGTCATTAGAAATAATTACTCCCAAATCCCTTTCCTCTGTTGTCTCTAACAGCACTGTACCCATAATACTATATTTTTCTTTGGATTTTTACATCCCAAGTGTATTATTTTACATTTATCAACATT
This sequence comes from Rhinophrynus dorsalis, assembly GCA_037306005.1. Taxonomy (NCBI): domain Eukaryota; kingdom Metazoa; phylum Chordata; class Amphibia; order Anura; family Rhinophrynidae; genus Rhinophrynus; species Rhinophrynus dorsalis. Next base: position 470,999,198 of record CM074723.1, read on the forward strand.
AAACTGCAGATGCCAGACTCTTGTCCATTTATTTAATCTACCTAAATCATTTGTTATTTGGCTTATTCCTTCAGGAATATTTACTCTATTGTATCATCTGAAAAAAAGGCAGACTACATGGGCTGAATGGTCCTTATCTGTCGTCAAATTCTATGTTTCTATTTTTTATACATGAGCACACACTTAACCAGTGTTAGATCTTTGATGACAGCAAGTCCTTATACCTACTACAGAGCATGTACAGGGAACGTCTTAAAACCACACAATTTACACTTTGTTTTATTCAGTACATATCTTTATACAAGGTATAGAGAAGAGCAACACACCAAAATGCTAATAGATTGGCCCAGTTCCCTCCTCTTAAATGCCAGACCAGATAAGGGGTTAAATAATTAATACATCTTCATTAGTGGCCTTTGAAACTTTTTGGCTACAGTACGTCAAGTGGGTGGATGTTTTAGAAGGTGTTAGTGTTATGGAGAAAAAGCTTGGAGTTATTAATGTCATGTCTGAAAATAATCAGTTGGTTAATTGCACAATTTCATTGGTTTATTTTATTTTGTTTTGTTATTATTATTTTTGTAATTTTGCCCTCTTAATATATTAAGAGACCAGACAATTTGATTCAGAACTCTGTAACAAATGTAAATAGAAATTCAAATCACTCTACAATGTAATGTTATCGGTTCTCACAGTAACCAGCTGTTTACATTCAAACCATCAGTCATCAAGATAATTGGGTCCAAGTCTACACAAACTGAAAGCTTAAGTATTTTACCCAGTCAAGATGCAGATGTGCTTGATGTGGAGCATTTTTTTTCCGTTCCTTGGATCTGACACTGGCTAATTTCCATTCCCTCCAGAAACGAATCCAGGATTGCAGATACTAACATTAAACGGCAACCTCTATTTGTTTTGTTTTAATGTTTAATGTATAATTGCAAATCTTTTTTTTTATCTACGTTGATTTACCACAGATGCCTTCAGCCTGCCGTGTGTTTTTCATCATTATGCAAAAGTACCATTAAGAGAAAGAAAGATGAAACTCAAAGCTAGTAAGGAATGAAGTGCTTTGATTGATGGTATGGTAATGATGAATGATTATTTTCTGTCTGCATATTGAAGTGGTGGAGGGATTAATTTAACTATATTCTCAGAGCAATAGTTAGCCTTTGAAGTAGTTAGCATCGACTTCTTCTTGTCAACCACCAGCATGCTGAAAGATTGGGTACTGAACTTGGTTGCTCCAGGGAAACTAATGACTGTATCTTCTAGTTGCCGTGCTTGTGTTTGCTGTGGTCAAAGAAAAATAAATTGTAAATCTCAATCTCTAGCTATAATGTCATGAGAGTTTAGAATCATTAAACAAATAATAGTGTTTATATTGTCTTGTGGACTCAACCTCATGATTGATTACTTGGAATGAGATGTTCAAATTGATTTGACAGTCCTCACAATGTATATAGATCGAAGAGAAAAGTATTCTGTATTCAAATGACTTCTTCATCCAAATGCTACTACAAGGGAGAGAAGTCAATGACAGCAACAAGAAAAAAGGAATAACTATATGTAGCACTCCTTCTATACTCTCTATATTGGTTAGAGCATAAACCCAAAACTTTAAGGAGCAGATGTGAATACAAATAATATGAATTATGAGCTCTGTAGTAGGCATATATCATAACTGTGTACTAAATATTACTAATAGAGAATAATAATTAGGGTTTTAGTTGCATAGCTGTGAAAAAATAACATTTAATTTATTACTATATGTAAAAAAATTTGAAATCCCAGATTAAAACATGGTTACCCCCAAATGCTCTTTGCCAGTCAGTGAATACCAGTCAAGGTCTCCTATTTAGAGTGAGTCCTAATCCTAACCTATATATGTTACCATTAAAAACATTTACATTTAAAATATTCTTCTAATGAAATTGTATCTAAGGAAATGCTTAAAGGGACAGTAATACTTAAAATGTAAAAAAAATATGTTGTAGGGTTTATCCCCCTGAGTAAAACAAGAGTGCTCCCACTGCTGAGAGGTCTTTCATTCAAAAGTTATTAATTTTCAAAGTTGAATTTTTTAGGTGCAATATCACAGTGGCCTGAAATTGTACAGTGGCGCTGTTGCTACACCATCCTATGGAGATTTATGGTCAATTGACCAGAGTTGTCCATAGGATCATGTAGCAACAGCGCCACTGTACAATTTCACGCCACTGTGATATTGCACCTAAAAAATTCAAATTTGAAAATTAATAACTTTTGAATGAAAGACCTCTCAGCAGTGGGAGTGCTCTTGTTTTACTCAGGGGGATAAACCCTACAACATATTTTTTTTACATTTTAAGTATTACTATCCCTTTAAAACAGACTGGATTGAAAGCACCTAAAACTTAAAATATAACCTATAATATTCCCTAGGATAGGACTCACCTACTATCCAACATGCATAATATACAGTGGGCAATGAAGCCAGGACCCAAAAGGACCAGTACACCACCAGTCCCATTTATAGGTATCCTATTAAAACGCTGCGTGCATAATAGCGCGTGGCTACATGCCGCATTCAGCATGTTGCCGTAATAAAAATGGAGACATGAGATTCTCATGTCACTCCATGAAATGGTTAGTTATAAGCAATGAAGTCATAAGCAGAGGAGATAGAGAGAAGAGGAGAGAGAATATATTGATCAGGTTCTCTTGCTGGACAGCTGCACTGCACTGAAGTAACACTGCTGCTTGATGGAATGCCTTACCGGTATTTCCCCCCATGGGGATCAGGGAAGATTTGGTTCAGCGTGTTAAACCCAAGAAGCTCAACTCGAAAAGAGTCTTCCAGCAACCACAGGAAGATGGGAGTTGAAGTGCAACACTGTAAGGCATGTTATCAAGCAGCAGTGTAACTTAAGTGCAGTGTTGCTGCCCAGCGAGAGAACCTGCTAATGCACTCTCTCTCCTCTTCTCTCAATCTCCTCTGCTTATAACTAACCACTGAAGGTGACCTTTCATGATGCAATATGAGAATCTCATGCTTTTGTGCAAGGCGAGATTCTCATGTCAACACACAATATGCAAACCTCTATAGGCAAAATGATATACAAAAAATGATAAATGCAAAACTCTATGTGCAAAACGTTACACGCAAAATGCTATGCACAAAAAGTGAGACGCAAAACGCAGTATGCAACACGCTATATGCAAAACGAGATGCTATGCGTAAACTGCCATACGCAAAACCATACTCACAAAGTCAGTGGTAAATTCCCTGATTATGGAGCCTATTCAAACCTTAAGGTTGCAGGTTCAAATGCCAACATGTTCAACTCAGCCCTTCATCCTTCCGAGGTCAATAAAGAAGTACCATTGATTGGGTAATAATAACATCTATTATTTCAGCTGCAGATTTGGTTAATTCCGAGAGTAAGCGCTGAAAGTGCTTTGAGTCCCACTGGGAGAAATGCGCTAAATAAATACCATTTATTATTATTATAGTTAAAATGCTATAAGCAGAACACAATACGCGAATTGATATACATAAAACATAATACACAAAATGCCATACGCATAGGCAAAACGCAATAAGCTATCCGCAAAACACTATACACCATGGGAAAAGTGCAAAATGCTATGTTCAAAACTCTGTATGAAACGCAAAACACTACATGCAAAACGCACACACACGTGCTCAAACACACACTCTCACCCACTTTCACTCATACTCTCACACACGTACACACACACGTACTGATAGAGAGTTATGTAATGCAGTGGATTGTGTTGCACACCATTTTGGATTTGAAAGGAATAAGCACTGAAAATTCAACAAACCAGTCATTAAGAACATTGTGTACTTTCTGGATTTACGGACATGTCAGGGGGAAAATAGTCTTACATGTAAATCAACTTTTAATTTTTTTAACCCTTTTAGTACCTTACACGTATCACATTCTATGTTTATTTAGTCAAACATACAACTGCATGGGACTTTTTTTTTGGGGGGGAGGGTTTTTTTTTTTATTTTGTTTTACTAGCTACATGGGCAAAGGTGTACCAATACTCATCCCTCCAGCTATTTAATGATTGGCTAGAACTTTTTTATTTTTTATTTTTATTGAGTCAAAGAAAAATTGTACAGGTCAAGGAATACAGCTTGATAGAATACAGAAGGCATACAAGGTGCGTACAGAAAGTTGGACCTAGTTGAAATAACTAGTTGGCATATAACAATCAAAACAAATCTTGCATAATAACAATTAAAAAAAAAACAAAAACAAAAAAAAAAAACACATACCCCCCTTACATAGAATGAGACAGGTTGCTGAAGGAAGATAGATCGCAAGAAACATTCAATAGTTATTGGAACTTAACTACAGTGGAATGAGTCTTGTCCATAGCAAATAATAGAAAAGGACATAAAGCAATCTACAATATGGGGGATAGGAGGAAAGCAAGCCGTAAAAGAAGTGCTGGTCCGCATCAATGACTAAATAGAGCAGTGGCAAAGGAGATAGTTCAGAGTGTGTTAGGGGTGAAGAGAAAAGGAAGAAAGAAAAGAAAGAAAAGAGTCAATAAAGGGGGATAGAAAGAGAGAGGAATAGATAAGGAAGGGAGAAGTATGCAGAGAAACGCGGCGAGTCAGAACATCTCAGCGAGCTGGAGGGCTACTGGGTCTCACACGAAGAGAATAGACGAAGTCCAAAAAATTAGGGACAGGGCCTCATGCCAGAGGTAACACAGAAGCAATCTTTGCAGCTGTTTCAAGCTCTTAGCCAGGTCTCCCATCTTTTGGTGTGAGATTCGGTGGAGGCTGTAGCACGTGCGTGACATGACTCGAGGAGAAGCATTGAATCAACCCTTTGATGGCTAGAACTTTTAATAAAGGGAAATGGGCAAACTAAATGCCTCAGTAGGGTTCTGTTTTGTCAAATTTTATGTCTTAATTTCTAGTTCTTATGGAATTTCCTGGCTGAAAAACTGAAGTTAAAATTAATTTAATTTTTTATCACTTTCCAATGTACCTATTTCTGAACAGATGGCCAAAATGGGCATTACATTTTGAAGCCAGACTGGGAAACTTACTTAACCCCTTAGGTGGTAGGGACTAGTGTTGAGCGAGCATGCTCGGCCGATGCTCGGATCGGCTCGAGCATCGCTCTGCTCGGCACATGGCGGTACTCGTACGAGTACCGCATGTGCTCGCCCGCCATGTTCGGGTCTCCTCCCCGCACGTTTTGCGGCTGCTGCGCAGCCAATAAACGTGCAGGGAGGCTCTGACATCGGTGTAATGCCAGCAGCCATGTTGGCTGCTGGCATTACACTGATTGGCTGGCCAGAACCCGTGGTCAGGTGCTGTATAGCACCTGACCATCGAGTTCGGCTCAGTCTGAGCCAGGGAGAGCTGAGGATAGGAAGGGAAAGGCAGTGTAGGGAGGAAAAAACAAAAATTGTGACAAAAAAGAACCAAAAGTCCTTTTTAGGACTACTGTGTGTGGGGGCAGCAGGTTATATTGTGTGTGGGGGGAAAAAAACAAAAAAAAAAAAAAAAAAATATTCTGTTTAGTGTGAAAAGTTGCAGATTAGAGCACATTCTGTTTAGTGTGCACAGTTGCAGATTAGAGCACATTCTGTTTAGTGTGCAAAGTTGCAGATTAGAGCACATTCTGTTTAGTGTGCAAAGTTGCAGATTAGAGCACATTCTGTTTAGTGTGCAAAGTTGCAGATTAGAGCACATTCTGTTAAGTCTTCAAACTAAAATATCAAAGTCACGTATTCCATTCAGTGTGCGTCGCCGCAGTTTAGCAGCACATTCTGAGTACTGTGCAGAGTTGCAGAATAGGAAGAAATACTGTTAAGTCTTCAAACTAAAATATCAAAGTCACATATTCCATTCAGTGTGCTTCGCCGCAGTTTAGCAGCACATTCTGTGTACTGTGCAGAGTTGCAGAATAGGAAGAAATACTGTTAAGTCTTCAAACTAAAATATCAAAGTCACATATTCCATTCAGTGTGTTTCACCGCCGTTTAGCAGCCTATTCTGTGTACTCTGTACAGTTGCAGAATAATAAGAAATACTGTTAAGTTTTCAAACTCAAATATTAAAGTCACATATTCCATTCAGTGTGTTTCACCGCCGTTTAACAGCCTATTCTGTGTACTCTGTACAGTTGCAGAATAATAAGAAATACTGTTAAGTTTTCAAACTCAAATATTAAACTCACATATTCCATTCAGTGTGTTTCACCGCCGTTTAACAGCCTATTCTGTGTACTCTGTACAGTTGCAGAATAATAAGAAATACTGTTAAGTTTTCAAACTCAAATATTAAAGTCACATATTCCATTCAGTGTGTTTCACCGCCGTTTAACAGCCTATTCTGTGTACTCTGTACAGTTGCAGAATAATAAGAAATACTGTTAAGTTTTCAAACTCAAATATTAAACTCACATATTCCATTCAGTGTGTTTCACCGCAGTTTAGCAGCCTATTCTGTGTACTCTGCAGAGTTGCAGAATAATAAGAAATACTGTTAAGTTTTCAAACTCAAATATTAAAGTCACATATTCCATTCAGTGTGTTTCACCGCAGTTTAGCAGCCTATTCTGTGTACTCTGTACAGTTGCAGAATAATAAGAAATACTGTTAAGTTTTCAAACTCAAATATTAAACTCACATATTCCATTCAGTGTGTTTCACCGCCGTTTAACAGCCTATTCTGTGTACTCTGTACAGTTGCAGAATAATAAGAAATACTGTTAAGTTTTCAAACTCAAATATTAAACTCACATATTCCATTCAGTGTGTTTCACCGCCGTTTAACAGCCTATTCTGTGTACTCTGTACAGTTGCAGAATAATAAGAAATACTGTTAAGTTTTCAAACTCAAATATTAAAGTCACATATTCCATTCAGTGTGTTTCACCGCAGTTTAGCAGCCTATTCTGTGTACTCTGTACAGTTGCAGAATAATAAGAAATACTGTTAAGTTTTCAAACTCAAATATTAAAGTCACATATTCCATTCAGTGTGTTTCACCGCCGTTTAACAGCCTATTCTGTGTACTCTGTACAGTTGCAGAATAATAAGAAATACTGTTAAGTTTTCAAACTCAAATATTAAAGTCACATATTCCATTCAGTGTGTTTCACCGCCGTTTAACAGCCTATTCTGTGTACTCTGTACAGTTGCAGAATAATAAGAAATACTGTTAAGTTTTCAAACTCAAATATTAAAGTCACATATTACATTCAGTGTGTTTCACCGCCGTTTAACAGCCTATTCTGTGTACTCTGTACAGTTGCAGAATAATAAGAAATACTGTTAAGTTTTCAAACTCAAATATTAAAGTCACATATTCCATTCAGTGTGTTTCACCGCCGTTTAACAGCCTATTCTGTGTACTCTGTACAGTTGCAGAATAATAAGAAATACTGTTAAGTTTTCAAACTCAAATATTAAAGTCACATATTCCATTCAGTGTGTTTCACCGCCGTTTAGCAGCCTATTCTGTGTACTCTGTACAGTTGCAGAATAATAAGAAATACTGTTAAGTTTTCAAACTCAAATATTAAAGTCACATATTCCATTCAGTGTGTTTCACCGCCGTTTAGCAGCCTATTCTGTGTACTCTGTACAGTTGCAGAATAATAAGAAATACTGTTAAGTTTTCAAACTCAAATATTAAAGTCACATATTCCATTCAGTGTGTTTCACCGCAGTTTAGCAGCCTATTCTGTGTACTCTGTACAGTTGCAGAATAATAAGAAATACTGTTAAGTTTTCAAACTCAAATATTAAAGTCACATATTCTGTGTAAGATGAAGAAGGCGGGTAAAAAGGGACGGGGAAGTGGACGTGATCCTGAAAGTTCAGGGCGCGGGTCAGGACGCGGAGAAACTGTGCCTGGTGCCAGAGCACAAGAAAGAAAGACATCCACCATACCTAGCTTCATGTGTAATTTTACAGGGCGTCGCAGGACATCACTCTCGAGGTCCGACCACTGCGAACAGGTGGTCGGTTGGATGACAGCTGATACTGCTTCCAGTCGGTTAAGCACCACCCTGTCTTCCACCAAGTCCACTCTCAGTAGCCAAGAGTCTGGTCAACATAATCCTCACTCTGATCATCCTTCCTCCCACCATACACGGTCTGGTCAAAGAAGTGATCCCACACTGGGATATAGTGAGGAGCTTGTCTCATCACCAATCCTTCATTTGACCCTCTCTCCAAGCACGCTTGCAGAGGAACATGACATCTTGTGCCCTGATTCACAACCTCTAGAGGCTACCCAATCTCAAGAAGATGACAGATGTGAACGGCATTTAAGGTCAAAGGAAGTAGTGGATGATGATGATGATGATGAGACACAGTTGCCATTAAATCAACCACTATTTCCGTCTCAAGACCTTGTTGAGGAGAATGTTATACAGTTGTCAATGACTGAGTATGTGGTGGGATCAAGACTTGAGGAGGATGATCAGAGTGAGGAAGTGGAGGAGGACTTGGTGGACGATGAGGTGACTGACCCCACCTGGGAAGGTGTAGAGCCGAGCGATGACAGCAGTCCTGAGGGTGAGCCATCTGCAGCACCGCAACAGGCTGGAAGAGGCAGTGGTGTGGCTACAGAAAGAAGGCGGACCGCACCAAACCGGCCCGCAAATGTTCCACGGAGCACCCCCTTGCGTAAATCTACCTTGCCAAGGGGTAGGTGTTCCGCGGTATGGCGTTTTTTTAAGGAAAGTGCGGACGACAAAAGAATTGTAGTTTGCAACCTGTGCCACACCAGAATGAGCCGAGGCATGAACACTAGAAACCTCACCACCACCAGCATGATCCGACACATGGCATCCAAGCACCATAGTAAGTGGGAGGAACGCCTGGATCGCCCATCTGTGTCTGCAGGCCACACCACTGCCTCCTCTTCCCCTGTTTTCGGTGCCGGCCAATCGCCTGTCGAAGGCGCAGGCCCGCATACCTCCCGCCCTGCACCTGTAGCATCTGAAGCACCATCAGCGACCACATCCACTTCCCTGTCCCAGCACAGCGTCCAAATGTCGTTACCCCAGGCATTTGAGCGCAAGAGAAAGTACCCAGCCACCCACCCACAGGCCATAGCACTAACCTCACACCTTTCCAAATTACTGGCCATCGAAATGCTGCCATTTAGGCTTGTGGACACTGAGTCCTTCCGCAGCCTGATGGCAGCAGCTGTCCCTCGGTACGCGGTCCCCAGCCGCCACTACTTTTCCCGGTGTGCCATCCCCGCATTACACCTCCATGTGTCCCGTAACATCACCCGTGCCCTGACCAACGCAGTTACTGGGAAGGTCCACTTAACGACTGACACATGGACAAGTGCTTGTGGCCAGGGACGCTACATTTCCCTGACGGCACACTGGGTGAATGTCGTGGAGGCTGGGAGCGACTCGGACCCTGGGATGGCACGGGTGCTACCCACGCCGAGGATTGCGGGCCCTACCTCCATCAGGGTTTCCACCAGCACCTACGTTATTGGCTCCTCCTCCTCCGTTTCCACCTCCGAATTCTCTACACACAGCGCCACTCCCCCATCAGCCAGTAGCTGGAAGCAGTGTAGCACTGCAGTGGGGAAGCGTCAACAGGCCGTGCTGAAGCTGATCTGCCTTGGGGACAAACAGCACACGGCCTCAGAGCTGTTGCAGGGGATTAGTCACCAGACCGAGCAGTGGCTCTCGCCACTCAACCTGCAAGCAGGCATGGTTGTGTGTGATAATGGGCGTAACTTGGTGGCGGCTTTGGAGCTCGGCAAGCTCACACACGTACCATGCCTAGCGCATGTATTTAATTTAGTGGTGCAGCGATTTCTAAAAACCTACCCCAATGTGCATGATCTCTTGACCAAGGTGCGCCGCGTGTGTGCACATTTCCGTAAGTCATCAACAGCTTCAGCCGGCCTGTTGAAGCTGCAGCAGCGCTTACAATTGCCAGCTCACCGGCTGCTGTGTGACGTGAGCACGCGCTGGAACTCCACCTTCCACATGTTGGCCCGGCTTTGTGAGCAGCAGAGGGCAGTAGTGGAGTACCAGCTGTTACACGGTCGTCGCCTCTCCGTTCAACTTCCTGTAATCAGAAGTGAGGAGTGGGAATGGATGTCAGACCTCTGTGAGGTTTTACGCAATTTTGAGGAATCGACACAGATGGTGAGCGGCGATAACGCTATTATCAGTGTAACCATCCCACTTCTGTGTCTACTGAAACGCTCGCTGCTCACAATTAAAACCGACGCTTTGCATGTGGAAGAGGTGGAAATGGGGGAGGAAGAGCTTACACAAGGTGATAGCCAGAGCACCCTCACTTCGTCTTCTCAGCGACAATTGGAGGAGGCGGAGGAGGAGGAGGAAGACACGGTTGTCTCCGCTACAGAGGGTAGCCATGGAACTTTAGTTCCATCTCTTCAGCGTGGGTGGGCAGAAGAGGAGGAAGAGGATGAGGAGATTGAGAGTCATCCTCCTGGTGAGGACAGCGAAATCTTGCCTGTTGGTACTCTGGCACACATGGCTGACTTTATGTTAGGCTGCCTTTCCCGTGACCCACGCGTTACACGCATTTTAGACAACACGGATTACTGGGTGTTCACCCTTCTGGACCCCCGCTACAAAGAGAATTTCTCATCTCTCATTCCTCCGGTGGAGAGGACAAGCAAAATGGTGCAATACCAGAAGGTTCTTGTTGAAAAATTGCTCCAAAATTTTCCATCTGACAACGCTGGCGGCAGAGTACGTGCTACCTTGGCCAACCGAGAAGGGGAGAAAAGGGGAGCACACAGCAGTTCCGAGAAAGGCAGGGCAACACTCTCCAAGGCGTGGGACACCTTCATGACACCCCGCCAGCACCCTCACCCTGATGCGCAGCCTAGTGTCACAAGGAGGGAAAAGTTTTGGAAGATGGTGAAGGAGTACGTAGCAGACCGTGTCAGCGTCCTCAATGATCCCTCTGTGCCTTACAACTACTGGGTGTCCAAGCTGGACACGTGGTATGAACTGGCACTCTATGCCTTGGAGGTGCTGGCCTGCCCTGCCGCCAGCGTTCTGTCTGAGCGGGTATTTAGTGCTGCTGGTGGCATCATAACAGATAAGCGTATCCGCCTTTCCACCGACAATGCTGATAGGTTGACACTTATAAAAATGAACAAGGCCTGGATTTCCCCTGACTTCTCCACTCCACTGGAGGAAAGCCCCGGGGGAACATAAACTCACTTTATATATGTTATTTACAATGATGGGAATACTCTGTATTCCCATTCACCCCTTCCACCCAAAAAACGGGTATATGGTTGACTCTTAATCTTCTCATCCTCCTCCTCCTCTTCCATATGCCCTGGGATATAATTTTTATATAGGGCCAGCTCACCAGCGGGCCCTGTGATATAATTTTTATATAGGGCCAGCTCACCAGCGGGCCCTGTTTGACAATTTTTATATAGGTCAGCTCACCAGCGGGCCTTCTCATATAATGTTTTATTGGGTCAGCTCTCTAGCGGGCCCTCTCATATAATGTTTTATAGCGTCAGCTCACTAGCGGGCCTTCGCATATAATGTTTAGGATGGTCAGCTCTGCAGCAGACCCTCACCCATAATGTTTTAGATGGTCGGCTCAGCGCACGTTTCCCTCTTAATCATGGCCTCAGTTCAATAAAATCAAGGAAATTTTTGGGAGAATTTGCCTCTGTGCACGTTTCCCTCTTAATCATGGCCTCAGTTCTGAAAATCAAGGAAATTTTTGGGAGAATTTGCCTCTGCGCACGTTTCCCTCTTAATCATGGCCTCACTTCCGAAAACCAAGGAAATTTTTGGGAGAATTTGCAGATGATATACAAGTAAATATACAGCAAATATTGTTTGGTAACAATTTTTCGCCTAAAGTCGTTTTTATTTTCCTTTTTGTGTGTTTTATGGTCAGTCTGTAAAAATGGCGTACTACGGGCGAAAGATCGTTCCCAGCAGCGATGTTGGAGTCCAAGATGCATCCAGACATCCTCCCTATGCTGTCCCTGAACCATTTCTGTGGTGTTTCCATCCTTTTCTGCCCTTTTCCTATGGACCAGGCACCCTCCCCTCATCAGAGCAGGGGGTGCCTGGTGTAATGCTCGAGTCCTCCCATTGACTTCAATGGGGCTCGGGTGCTCGGCCGAGCACTCGAGCCTCAGGGGGTGCTCGGTTAGAGCACCCGAACACCCGAGCATTGGGGTGCTCGCTCATCACTAGTAGGGACATCTCCAACACATTGCCAAGCAATAATGCATGGCAAGATCTCGAGCACCTGAAGGGGTTAATGTACAGAACCGAGAGTTGCATGACATGGGAGGACTAGGATATATAGGAAGACAGATGCTGAACTAAATGTAAGTAGATACTGTTGTTTTATTATCAGAGTTACTTTGCCTAATGGGAAATCCTTCACTAGATCAACAATCTGTAGAAAATACCCAATTTCTACTGTAAGCGGACACTTTGTTTATGTTCAAAGCCTGTATTACTAATTCAACATATGCCTGTCTCAGTATATTGATATTTAATTGGATTAACATGACCTGATTGTGGTGGAGATGAGAATGCACCATCAGACTCACAGACAAGCCGCTAATGTATATTGAATTGCGAGTACATGCATTATGTTGAGACTGATTTAAAGGGATAGTAATGTTTTATAATAAAAACAGCTCTAATTAATCATAGTATTTGGACTTTGGAGAGTGTTATTTCAATTCTGTCAGAGTTGTAGTTCAAGAGTAATTCAATGATAAAGTATCCCCCTCCCGCCCCTTTTACTGATGTAACACTGCTCAGCCAGATCAGAAGGGAGGTGCCCAGGTAGACTGCAGAGAGGGACAATCTTCAATTAAGATACGGGAAAAACCTGAAAAACTTGTCAAGGGGGGCAGGGCTTTCATTGTTCTCATAGGAAGAAGATTATCCCCTGCTGTTATCTGTCTGGTCTATGTACTGCATTCCACATCTGAGAAGAGATGGCTTACACTAGGTAAAAGGGGTGGGAGGGGATACTTTGTTTGTGAATATCTCTTAAACCATAAAGGTTTGAGAGATAAGACTTATATCATTCTTCATGTTTTTTTAATGCCAAAATAAAATAAAGATAGAATGAAGTATTATTATCCCTTTAACCCTCAAGTGCGCATACAGGACAAATAAAAATCATCATATTTCCCACTGAAAAATAAAAATATAGAAACATAGATTTTGATGGCAAAAAAGCCACATCCCATCAGTTCATCTCCTTATCCAGATAAAATTCAGTTTTACATAGTTCCCAGAATAGACTTACAGCTCAGGTATGTTTTTATTCCTTTACTGTTTTAGCCCTTACCACTTATACAAAGTAGTACTTACTCCTATTACTTCTGTCTTCCACCCTCTTTTTAGCATATTCTTTTATTCTAGTACTAGTTGAAGAGCCCGTTATACGGGCCACAGTGCCACTGCCAGCCGGTTTTGGGGCAGTCATGCGCAGTAGAGACTGCCCGCGCCGCAGCTGACATAGAGCAGGACGCTCCTTCAGAGTGTCCAGCTCTGTATCAGCCGCGGCGCAGGCAGTCTCTACTGCGCATGACTGCGGCATTACACACGTTTTAGAAAATTATTATATAGGATTTTTCTTTTTGTTTAAAATGCTTTCCTCCTTTTTGTTCTGCTGTTGTTGTTGTTGTTGTCAGCAAATTACCATTAAGCCTGTCATAAATCTTTGGGCTTTTGTGCCTGAAATGAGTTATTGTGAACTTTGCAGCATTAATCGTTAGATCCAATACTCTTGTGTATTCCTCCAAGTTTCCGAAATCTCTATACATTTTCCTTATTCCGCCTGTAGTGTCAGTCCTATGTAAACAGGCACTGAGAACAGGACCAAGCATTGACCCCTAAGTCACCCAACCTTCCTCTGAATGTATTCCTTTGACTATAACACCCTGTCACCTGACCTTCAGCCATTTTCTTATTCAGTAAACTATTCTTGATTTCATAATATAAATACAATCAACTATGTACTAAATAAAATAATTTCCAGAAAAGCAGTCTCAGCAGCTTGGTAAATACCATCCTTTCTCAATTGGGTGCAATACAAAGAAAAATAAATATAGAAATCATAGAGGATTAAAAAATAAATAAATAAATAAATAATAATAATAAAAAAAATATATATATATATATATATATATATATATATATATATATATACACACATATATATATATACTAGCAGTATAGGACGGCGTTGCCCGTCTGTTTATTTTTCAACCAATACTTAACCCTTTCAACAGTAGAGGTCTACACAACATATTAGAATGCATTGCGTACCCTTCTGCCACTTAAAGGGTTAAAGTAAGCCTCACTGACACAGAACTGTATACATAATGCTTATGATACACACACGATTGTATGTATCATGTATATTACTGTACACACAGTGTGTACATTAATATACATAATATATAGTCCTGTGTCTACAGTGTGTACATTAATATACATTATATATACACTCGTGTGACTCAGCGTCACAACCCTTTGACTGCAAGACAACTATGCAATGCATTGCCTTGTGTACCCCTCTGTCAGTCAAAGGGTTAAGTATTGCTTAAAAAAAAAAAGGGCAATGCCGTCCCACACTGCTAGTAAGTGAATATATGATTTACAGCAAGAGCAAAGTAGTTTATGTACACAGACTAATGTATATACACATATACACATACATTAATGTGAGTGTTATTGCTGTGGAGCAATGTTATACACTTCTATACACACCACACAGTCTGATCTCCTAAACACAGGGACACCAGGGTGATACACTTCTATACACACCACACAGTCTGATCTCCTAAACACAGGGACACCAGGGTGATACACTTATATACACATCACACAGTATGATCTCCTAAACACAGGGACACCAGGGTGATACACTTCTATACACACCTCACAGTGTGATCTCCTAAACACAGGGACACCAGGGTGATACACTTATATACACACCACACAGTCTGATCTCCTAAACACAGGGACACCAGGGTGATACACTTATATACACACCACACAGTCTTATCTCCTAAACACAGGGACACCAGGGTGATACACTTATATACACACCACACAGTCTGATCTCCTAAACACAGGGACACCAAGGTGATACACTTATATACACACCACACAGTCTGATCTCCTAAACACAGGGACACCAGGGTGATACACTTATATACACACCACACAGTCTGATCTCCTAAACACAGGGACACCAAGGTGATACACTTATATACACACCACACAGTCTGATCTCCTAAACACAGGGACACAGGGTGATACACTTATATACACACACCACACAGTCTGATCTCCTAAACACAGGGACACTAGGGTGATACTCTTCTATACACACCACACAGTCTGATCTCCTAAACACAGGGAAACCAGGGTGATACACTTATATACACACACCACACAGTCTGATCTCCTAAACACAGGGACAACAGGGTGGGAAGAGGGACAGAAGGATTTGGGTGTCAATGAGGGATTGTCCATACTAAAGAGGAACACTTGGTAGGTATGGCAGTGTAACTCTTTTGGTGCCTGAGGGGTATCCAATGCATTGCTTGACAATGCTTTACATATCCCTGTGGAAGTGAAGGGGTTAACTGCTTGATAGTGAAACAGGACTGTATGCAGGGCAATTTTTTGGAAAGTTTTGTGGCAGTGAAAGGGTGAAAATAAATAAAACATGTGTTAGTGTGGAAGATGTACTTTAATCATGTAAGAACCAGCAGGGTATAAAATGCATTGCACAGCTCTCTGGTCCTTAAGTGCTAAGGCTGAAGGGGTAGTGTAAAAGTTGTGAAAGCAATTGTTTGTGAACCACTGCAGTAAATGTAAAGGTTAGAGGCAAACATATTTGCACTGAGGAGGTCCCCGAGCAGGTAGGGTTAAAATGAGAACTGAGCAGACAGAATGTGACAGCATGAACCTGGGACGGCTGAGGGGGAGAGAATGATAGATTACAGGCTGTCACACATTTCACTGGTATAAAGAAGTTTGTGTAAAGACTCACATGCACTGGGTTTCGTTTTGTGGAAGGTAGCTTTTCAGCAGAGGAGACGATGAGGTCAGAGAGCATTCATAGAGAGCAGCACAGCATTTGGAGATAGCTGTGGCATGGGGAGCGGTCAGAAAACACACAAGCATTTGAATTACGTACAGCTGAAGATGCAACTCTCATGATTGATGGCATGTATGTGAAGGAGATGTATGTGGAGGACTGGCTATGTAAATTACCTACGTTTAGCACAGTAGAATATACTGAAGTGATTTGGGGTGGAGTGTGTAAGGGTGTGTTGCGATTAACCGTTTGAGAGCCAGAGGTATGCACAAGGCACTGCAAAGCAATGCATTGTGCACCCCTTTGGCCTCAGATGGTTAATGCAGAGTGCATGAAGAATGCGATGAGCCGTATGGTTAGTGAGAAAATGAACAGTAAGGTTGGCATTGTGTTCAGTAGTTCTTTCAGCGTCCCGTGTAGTACTGTGTGCTCCATAACGTGATGAGTGCCAGGGAGGGATGGAAAACATTGCTTTTGGATAGCTCTCTGGCACTCACCATGTTATGGAGCACACAGTACTGCACGGGGAACACCAATAAACATATGGAGGGCAATTGCATTTGCATTCAAAATAGCATAAGGGTAGCCTTTCAGTGCTCCATGAAATAGAACACAAAGAAAGCCTAGGTGGGGAAGACTTGGGACTCAAAAGGCTAAACACCTGAATGTTCAATATTAACTCTTGGAGTGCCAGAGGAGTGTGCAACACATTGCTTTGCAATGAGTTGCATACCCCACTGGCACTCAAAAGGTTAAGTCTGTTCATTGAGTGTCTGCAAGTGGAGCTGAAAGGTACATGTCCTGAGATGGAATGCAGTGAAGCGGCATAAGTGGGATATTAACCCTGGGAGTGCCAGAGAGATAGTGAACACATTGCGTACTTCTGTAGCACTCAAAGGGTTAAACTCCGCATTCCATCTCATCAGAAGTAACTTATAGCTCCACTTACAGACACTCGATGAACAATACTGGATCGTACTGGTATCCATGAGTTGTGTACCTTGTACAGTGGCAGCTTGCTCCCACCCCCTTACCTCGGCCATGTTGCACAGTGTCCCGCAGGTCAGGCTAGTGTATCACACTGACACCATAGTAGACATGTAGTGGAAATGTGCAGACCTGTCCCCTCTTCCATGGTAGGCCAGCTATGTCCTCATGGTTTGTGTTTAGTTGTAAGTGAGTGTGTGAGTGAGGGACATGCAGCATCTACAGCAGGCAGATAGGTGGCTGAAGACAGGCAGGATACAGGTAGCAGAGCTGGTGTGTGTGTATTTGTCTGTGGTGTAGGAGTGAATGGCAGCCATTTTGTTTTTTTCCTCAGTTGTATAGTGGTGGGCGGGCTGGATAGTGGGGGAGGGCCAAGTCCCTGCTTGATTTTCATAGGAGTAGCAGTGGCCGAAGGCCACTGCAAATCCTATGAAAATCACGCTCCCATTGAATCATCCAATGGGAGCAGTAACTCTTTCTTTCTGCCGCCCCTGGGTGTGTTTTGCCAGGCACAAAGTCTTCTTTTATATATATAGATATATATATATATATATATATATATATATATATATATATATATATATATCAGGGCTCAAAATTTCTACTCGCCACTAGCCAATGGCGAGTGAAAATTTATCCCTGGTGAGTAGAAATTCAGCCCTGGTGGGTATGTTATGGCTTGTAGTGGCGAGTAACTTTTCAGGTCTGGCTAGTAGCAAAGGACTTCAACTTTTAAGCCCTGTATATATATATATATATATATATATATATATATAGGGCTCAAAATTTCCACTCGCCAATGGCGAGTGAAAATTTAGCCCTGGCAAGTACAAATTTAGCCCTGGTGCGTATGTTATGGCTTGCATTGACGAGTAACTTTTCAGGTCTGGCTAGTAGAAAAGTACTTCATATTTTAAGCCCTATATATATATATATATATATATATATATATATATATATATTTCAAATGATCAGAAGAATTACCATATACAAATCCATATGTGACCCCAAACAATTTATCCAAATATATAACATACTTGTTGAAGAGCCCGTGTACATGGGCCACAGTGCCACCCAGCAACGGCCACAGTGCAGTCGTGCACAGTAGAGACTGCCCGCTCCGCAGCTGAATTTGGAATTTCCTGCTCAGTTATCAGCCGTGCAGCGGGCAGTCTCTACTGCGCATGACTGCAGAGCGCACAGCCAACTGTACTGTACATGACAGCTTCTGACAAATTTTAGCGAATTATTATATAGGATAATCATAACCTACATATATATGTTTTTAAATATACTGCAGACACTTGAGAATAATATAATAATAGTCCGATTTTGGTATTTGTGAGCAAAAAAACAGAGCAAGTACAAAAAGAAAAGAGTCGCAGCGGAAATTTAATTTACATTTAATTTAAATATTTAACAACCTTATGGTGTGAATACAGATTTATAGAAAATTGGCTTTCTATTTGTACAAATCGAATGGATTTCTTTAAGTGTAGGAATTTTACTGTACTTTCATTTTTTTACATTATTAATGATTTTTGTGGATTATTCTGCCATTTTTATTTTCATTTTCTTTTATTTTTTTATCTATATGGTTTTAAGTCGCATATCTATAAATAGTTAATTTCAAGGGATGGTTAATGATAAATGACATGTTTCTAGACTAATGCAATTGAAGTAATTTAAAATAAAGGAGGGACATTAGATTTTATGACTGGTTGGGATACATTATCCTGAAATATGTATTTATAGTACTTCATTTGAGACTATAGTTCATATGAATAGCTCCCTTGGAATGTGGACTACGAGGGATGCTAATAATTACCGGTAGTTTAAAGGAGCAGTAAACTTTTTTAATGAAAAAATATATATTGTATGGATTTTCCTATTAAGTACAATAAGGGTACTCCCACTGCCGAGAGATTTATATTTCCAGAGTTATTATAGTTTAAACCGATGTTTTTTTACATTAGCAGTGCCCTCTAGTGGTCAAATTCTAATTAGATTTCCTGTTACATTCTAATGGAGAGGAAAGTCAGTGACATACAGTTCTCCATAGAATGTGATAGAAACTGCTGAGTCACTTCCTGTCAGTTAGAACTATCAGGAAGTAAACACAGTAAATTCACTTTGTGATTATTTAAACTGCTATAATTTTTGAATAAAACATATGACAGCGATGGGAGTGACCTTGTTTTATTCAGCAGCAAATGCTCTGTAAAATATGTGTTTTCATAAAAAAGTTTACTGCTTCTTTAAAGTTTAAGAACTTCTGTTGAACTGTCCCCTCATTAACGTGGCTGTCTTGATCTCTGAACTATGAGTGACTTTGTGGTTATTGTGAATGTTGCACAGCATTCATTATAAGTAAAGGAGGGATATACTGAGATGGACCAATCAAGTAACTTACATCTATTACTCCACAGTCATCCTTAACTACCCTTGTATAACCATTTTCTACACAATCATCTTTCATCATAACAGAGAAACTAATTGCACCAATATTACCTTATTTCCAGTAAGTTGATGTGCATTATATCATAGGTGAACCTTTTCCAGTGTAGCATGGTTCAGATTCCTTCTGATTGCTTATGGGATACTATCAGCTGATTTAATCTATATTTCCTATATTGCATTTGATATTCTTGAGTTTAGACTTAAACTTTGCATTTTAGGATTCAATTTCATATGTGGGATAGCTTCAAATGCTTTGCTAACATTGGGAGTTGAAGATGACCCAGATCCAAGATGGACACTTAATTGTGGAGCGCCACTTGTATTGGGCTTTATTCAGCTTCTTGTGTCGCTATTTACCCAAAATATTTAGTCCGGAATGGTTGTTCCAATCTAGTCAGTCTCGTGCCTGTTTCTAGATGTGCTAAATGGAGAGGTAGAAAATGAATCAGAGAATATATTCTGATTAAGCAATAGGTGGGCTTGGAGCAAGAGGCCTTAGGAAAAACACATCCTATCCACAACACCGCTGGGTCTGTTTCCCCCTGTGCAGAACTGCAGGAGATGGTTTTCACTCCTCCTTCCGACAGAGTTTCTTTATATAATATAGATTCCTCCTTGATCATGACAGACAAACCAGGAGGATTTGTTGGCTAGGATGATGTAACTACTTCATGCTTTCTCCTCAAGGAGGACGTTACTCACTTTATTACAAAGGATATTAACAAGGACGTTAAGAATATTGTCAGAACTGAAACTGTGTATCTAAGGAAAGATCTCGTCCAAGTGGGTCAAAAGAAACACCATCTGGAAGAGGTTCAGGAGGCCTTCTTGCAACAGATTCACTACCTTGAGCAAATTATTACACAACAGGATGATACTATCAATTATTTGTTGGCACTAATAGATGAACTCGGTAATAGAGGCAGACACTACAATGTACACATAAAATACTTCCCAAAGTCTGCACGGCCATAGATTTCATACCCTTGTTGCGGCATTTGTTTCACAGTCTTGCTAGAGTACCGCCGGACACACCTATTAAAATTCACCCTGCTCATAGGGCACTTAGGCCAGAGACATAATATGCTCTCCATAATTTTCAGCTAAGGAACGCATCATGCATCAATGTAGAGAGTTGAGTGAGTCCAAATTTTCTGGATTTACCATACAAATATACCATCCTGTCTCTACATACTCTGCAACAGAGGCCAACCTAAAACTGCTCACACCCATATTGCACAAATATTGCACCCATATTGCACCCATATTATACCATTATTGCACCATAATTGCACCCATATTGCACCCATATTGCATCCTTAATGTGTGCTTATTGCACCCATATTGCACCATTATTGCACCAATATTGCACCCATATTGCACCCACTTTGCGTCATTAATGCACCAATATTGCATTCTTAAAGCTGCGACATGTTAACGCATGTGGTGAATTCGCCATGTGTAACGATGCAAAATGTAGAATTTGCGACACTTTAAGACGCATAACTTTATTGCACCCATATTGCCCCAATATTGCACCCAATTTGCGTCATTATTGCACCCATATTGCACCATACTGCACCATATTGCGCCATATATATTAACACACAATATGGGGAATGAGCCATTTGGAACGACGCAACATGTAGAATTTGCAACACTTTAAGACGCATAACTTCAATTGCGACACTTTAAATGACGCGGCCGAATACATGCGTCATTTTATGATGCAAAACTTTACATGCGTCACTTCAAATGGATAAGATCACAGTCCACCTACGTGACATAAATATCAAACATAAATGGGGATCCCTCTTTAGCCTCACTGCTTCTGACCTTGTTCTTCCAGACCTACTAACTATATTAAGCTGTGTGCTCTCTTCCAGGAACAGTCATAGACATTATTGTTGCGGCATCTTAAATTAACACCCTGTTTCTGCAACTATGACATTATGCTGTAGGGAGTGCTTTACGTGTTGTTTTGTGTGTCATGTTGTGTTTCTGGTTGTTTGTTTATTTTTTCCTTGCCCCTTGTACATTAATAGATGGAGTGCTGAGTGGTGTGCTCCCCTGATCTGGTGTTCTTGCAGAATGGATGGTCAACAAGGCCGGATTTATAATAAGGCAGAGTAGGCATCTGCCTACAGGCGCATACCACAGAGGGGCTACTGTCATTCGGATCGATTTTTTTTTTTAATTAGCCTCGCCGCGCAGTGGCGTAAAAATAACCCCCCCCCGCTTGGCTTGCACAACATGGTGAGGTCTGTACCTTCTTCGGCACAGACCTGTATATGCTGAGCTCCCTCATTGGCTCTTTAGTAATGCAGAGTGCTGGGAGATGATAAGACCGCGCGGGAGCTCTAGCAGCTACAGGACTGTGCCAAAGGAGACACAGACCTCTCGTGTCATATCGCAGGACCACCAGGAAGGTAGGAAATGGACACTGGGGAGGGCAATGTGAGGGTAATATGGAGATGATGGGGGCAATGTGAGGGTAATATGGGGATTATGGGGGGCAAGTTGGAGCTGATGGGGGGCAATGAGAGGGCAATATGGAGATGATGGGGTCAATGTGGAGATGATGGGGCAATATGGAGCTGATGGGGGCAATGTGAGGGCAATATGGAGATGATGGTGCAATATGGAGATGATGGGGGCAATAGTGAGCTGATGGGGGGCAATGTGAGGGCAATATGGAGCTGATGGGGCAATGTGGAGCTGATGGGGGAAATGTGAGGGCAATATGGAGATGATGGGGGCAATGTGGAGATGATGGGGGGCAATATGAGGGCAATATGGAGCTGATGGGGGACAATGTGAGGGTAATATGGAGATGATGGGGGCAATGTGGAGCTGATGGGGGGCAATGTGAGGGCAATATGGAAATGATGGGCAATGTGGAGAATAGGAGCATTGTGGAGGTGTCCAGTGGAGATGGCAAATCGGGGGGGGGGGGGTTGCGGGCGCTTCAGATTTTTGTGCCTACAGGCTCCCAAGATGTAAATCCAGCCCTGATGGTCAAACACTTTTGTATCTAGTTAGGTTTTTGTACCCTGTGTCCTGTTTGGCTTATTTGATAGTCAGATCTTGGGATATATTATTATGTAGAGGATGTTAAGTTGTTCCTTCCCCTGATCTGGTGCCCACACACCCAGCATTTATAGACCATGGGGAGCCCTGAAATCCATGACGGTACTGGTATGTTATGGGTCCTTATTGCATGTTGTCGAAGGTAATAACCAAGAAGGGGTTAAACAAGAGAACCTATTAGGTTGGATACCTTAACATAAATAGATAAAATTAAATTTGAGAACTTTATATTATATTTACGTATTGACATGCTACTTCACAGTAAAGAATTGATTAAAATAATCAATCCCGCATATTTGTGCAAAAATATATACAATTTATTTAAGTAAAATATAATATATATAAAGTGTAAACAACAATGATATAAATGAGTTACCAGCAATAACAATAGATATACAGTAACTCAAACCACAATTATCACTATTAGCATTACCAGCAATTAAAGGGTTAACCACACATAGGTACATTCAGAGATATTATATAACAATACTTGAACTCAGCAGCATAGAAAAGGATAATTGATCCTATAATTAATTAAAATACAGTTGGCAGCAGCATATGTGAATACCTCTGCCCCAGAAACTGTATAAACTATGCTAATTGAGGTTTAAGGTATATTGTCAGGTGCGCAAACTTTAATATAAACCAGGTCCTCTGACAATTTCCTTATTCCATATATAATAACCAAATTTAGAGAAACTAACTGGAATAAAATCCCAGACTTAGATCACTATAATTTAATTATCTACCGATTTCAAATATTGCATACCTTCTGAATAAAACATATAAATTGCATGTAATATAGTCAATAATAGATAATACCAAGAATATACTTAGATTCAACCTAATAATATATGTCTAGACAGTATACCAAACTTCATGCACCATATATAAACACATGACCATAGCATTCCTACGTAAAACCTATAGGGTACTCCAAGGGTTAATCCACTTAGAAATATAGTATGCCACACCCAAGATAGCAACTTATTTTGTCTAGTGTAAAGTGTAAATAACTTCTCACTGTACAAAAGTTTAGACCCAAAGCACACACAAAGAAATCCAAAGAAACACCACAAATTAAATAGACAAATAGCAGTTAAAGGGTTAATAAATTAATTCAAAGAATTCCCCAGATCAATATTAGCTATTATAACCTTTCCAGAAACACAATATATTATTCTAGAAATACCAAGAATTATATTAACTAATATATAAACCAAGCTATTTAACTATATTACACTTATCTGGCAAAATATAACAATTTACCAATAAATTAATGAATTCTGCTTAATTCAGAATTACTACAGCTAATATAGCTTATTATAATTGATCCCAAATGGTTGGCCAGTCCAATTAAGACAAATTATAAGAAAAATTAAGTTTCTTCAAATATACAAGAAATATATATTTGATTCTGCATTTTACAGAATTAAAATAAGGAAAGATATATAGTTACCAGTCTAATAAGTGTGGATTTGTTAGGATTTCTTTAGCAGGCAGCCAGGTATATAGCAGGAATTGAAGAGCCAGGAACCAAGAGGAAAAGGCCTCTTTTTCTCTCAAACGTTACATACTTATAATGTAAAATTACCCTTATCAGAATCTCCTCTGATTGGATAGAGATCCATCTCATTATGCAGTGACATCACGCATATTATTATGGAAAAATTCCAAAGCACTAGTAATAACGTTATTTAGCCTTGAGATGTCGCTCTTACGCTACACTAAAATTCACACCTAAAATGATACCTGGTCTGTATTCTATAAAAAAATAGGAATGTGAACCTTAATCCTACGTCACATAAATATGTCATCCTACCAGACTTCCCATAGGGGAGTATATCTCTGTTTTAGACTTTGAGATTTTCTCATAAGATAATAATACTGCTTGAGACTGTGGTTGTCTGCAATTCGATATCAATCACCATAAAAGTAACCTAGTTATTTTTCACTCCCATCTAGGTAAATAGAGGCCTCTTGTACAGAAGAATGAGCTAATTTAAACATTTTAAACACAGATTTTTAGAGAATTTGGTCTAAAAGAAAAATGAACCATTTCCTCCCCATCATGGCAATGTATCTGACAATGTTGGACCCATGATGTGCCAGGACCGTCATGAGTCCTTAAGGGGTTAAAGACCAGATGGACCTTGACTGTATATGAAAGCATTAAGATGGTATACATTTTTCATGAGGTCCTTTGTATATGTTTTGGTGGACTGGTTCATGGGTTGTAACAATGTACATTGTTATGCCTACACTCTAGAACGCAGTTGTGGAGAACACTTTTCCATGCATCCAAAGATTATACATTTTACTCCTGACTTGATTACATCTTTATTAGTCAGCACATACTTCACAAGGTTGCTAAAGCAAAGATTGAACCAATAACATGGTCCAACCATTTTTACAATCTGGATTCAACTGCCAGTACCTACATTTGATAAAGGACTTAATGAGCAACTGTTTGAAGACCCCTCTTCCATTTTGATATTCTCAGACAGCATTTCTACTTTTTTTTTATTAAATACAGTAGCTTAATCTTCCCTTTCGTTAATCTGGGAGGATCATTTATCACCAAAAGCCGAGAACTTCCATATATGTTTAAAACTTGATTTTTTTTTAAAACATTAGTTTCAGTCCTCAATTGGACTTTCCTGAGGGACATATATATGGGAGTCACATAAATGTGTCCGCAGAGGTGAATTTATTTATCTGGGATCTTGGAGAAAAAATGTTTGAGTTCTGAAAATGAATTCTATGGTCAGACCAAGGGAGGAGGTTTATTAAGTGCATGCTTCTTCAGACAGATTTAAATGCTCTTAACTCTTATACCAGCTGCTTCTTAGCAAGATTCACAAGTCCTTCACGTGGATGAAATATGCTAGCTTCTTAAACTGTAATAAATGCGGCAATCATAAGGTACAGGAGGTACTCTTTACACTATCTA
The DNA here is from genome assembly GCA_037306005.1 of Rhinophrynus dorsalis. Lineage (NCBI taxonomy): Eukaryota > Metazoa > Chordata > Amphibia > Anura > Rhinophrynidae > Rhinophrynus > Rhinophrynus dorsalis. The sequence continues at coordinate 471,024,819 of CM074723.1, forward strand.
TACAGAATAGCATGGATCTTTCATTCCTTTTTTAGTTCCCTATACAGTCTTATTCCACTGTCCACTCATTCTGAATCCGAAGACTTAGCCACTTATATTCAGGGCTTTCTGGTCTGGTTAGGGGTGTCTTTCTTGCCCAACAAGGTGACAATAGCTTTGGAGGGACTGAACCTGTGGTGAGAGAGTATTTAAAGAGTATTCAAAGTAAATTCTGATAAGTCTGAAGTACTAAACTTAAATCTCCCTCATACATTTGCTGTAGGCCTCCAGTGGCAATTCAGATTCAGCTGGACCTCGTTTCCATTAAATATTTGTGGGTTCATTGACTAGCCATGTATCCTTCTTCTCTAAGTATAACTTTGATCAACTCCTGACATCAATAGAAATTGGTCTTGCCATTTGGAATTCTCTTTATCTATTCGGGATGGGTAGGAGTAATTTAAGATGGTCATTCTGCCCAAAATGTTATACATCCTTAAGGCTATACCTATAAAAATTCCTGAATGTTGACTGCAGCACGTACAATACTTGACCAACACCTTTGTTTGGAAATATAAAAAGCTCAGACTAGAAATCTATTGTAAGGTCATCACTCTATCTAGAACGATAGCGCTTCCCAAGGCAGAGCTAGGAGAGTAGGTCTCTTGTATTCATGTCTTTACACCACATATTGGGTTCTCACAAGTGTTACGGTTCAACCCTACTACTCTTCCAGCTTTATTCAAGAAGCTTGTTATTCTTGGACATCTTTTCTTCATCTGGGAACAGCTAAACAGACAATTTAGCATCCTTTCCCTCTCTTCAAATTTATTTTTGTTGTAATTCTGATTCCCTCCAGGGCAACTCTGTGACTCTTTCAAAGTATGACTCTCTTGGGGCATCCACACTATTGATAAACTACTATCTGAGTCAGGCCCCATTCTATGTGAAGCCTTAATCAGGAATTATGACCTTCTAGCTAACACCAGTACAGATAACTTAATAATTTACTGATTCGATTAGCCTCTCCAATCTATTCCCTTTACTCTGCACTCCCTAAGAACAAATGATTATTTCTGATAATATTGATAAACATACATTACTTAAAATTTACAAAGCTTTATTGAGACCAATGGACCACCAGCCTCCTATAAACAAGACCTTGTGGAAGTCAGCCAGAGATATTGCTACTAGGGAATGTAACTATTACACTTCTTATATGGTGGTACTGCACCCCCTTCAGCTGTCCAAGTGTTATCCTTCTAGCTCTCCTATCTGATGGAGGTGCTCAGTGTCATCTGGTTCAATAATTCATGTTTGTTGGTCATGTCCAAAGATTACTCCCTTTTGGTCTTAAATCAACCTGGCTCCAAACAGTATCTTGAACTGCGTTCTGCCCCTAGACCAGGTCATCTCTCTCTTTGCCAGCATATTAATTTGTGTTGCGAGCCAATAGCTAGCATGGGACATTCTTCTTAAAGGGACAGTAATGTTTCATAATAAAATCAGCTCTAATTAATCATTATAGTATTTGGACCTTGGAAAGTGTTATTTCAATTCTGTCAGAGTTGTAGTTCAAGAGTAATTCAATGATAAAGTATCCCCCTCCCACCCCTTTTACTGATGTAACACTGCTCAGTCAGGTCAGAAGGGAGGTGCCCAGGTAGACTGCAGAGAGGGACAATCTTCAATTAAGATAAGGGAAAAACCTGAAAAACTTGTCAAGGGGGGCAGGGATTTCATTGTTCTCATAGGAAGAAGATTGTCCCCTGCTGTTATCTGTCTGGTCTCTGGACTGGATTCCACATCTGAGAAGAGATGGCTTACACTAGGTAAAAGGGGCAGGAGGGGAAACTTTGCTTGTGAATATCTCTCAAACCATAAAGGTTTGAGAGATAAGACATATAGTTCTTCATGTTTTTTTAATGCCTAGAAAATAAAATAAAGATAAAACGAAGTATTACTATCCCTTTAATTCCTCTTGCTCTCTCTCTCTTTGATTCTTATTCTCTAGTTTATACTGTTCTCTTGTTCAGATTTGCATGCCCTGCAACCGGACTAACTCGGGGTGGTTAATATTTACAGAATTTTAATAATTTATTTCTTATGGTGTGGGCTCTATTGGCCTACTTTTTGCAAATATGGAGTTACCCTTATGTCTAATTTCAATGTCACAAATTTTGTACATCTGGCCCTTGACCCCATTGTTTTTTTTCTGTATTATGTTGCTATTCTCAATAAACTTTATTTAAAACAAAACAAAAAACACTTTCCTAAACTCCAAATAAGCTACATCTATTGCCCCACCCTTCCCTATAGATTCGATAACAGACAGAAAAATTCAAGCTAGGTTTGTTTGGCAGGATTATCCTTTTGTAAAGTTATTTTGCCATGTTTCTTGCAAGTCAGACTTCAGATATGAAACAATTCACACGGTTTAATACAGTTTCCATTAGTTTCCAAGATAATGAAGTTACCAGAGTACTTCCTATTGTCTTTTTGAGAAGGAATACAACTTTATTGATTTTCCAGTCATCTGGTATCAATCCTGTCAACAGTGAATAATTAAAAATCTCAGTTAAGGGCGCTGCAAGCACAGATCTAAACTATTTTAATGCTCTTAAACGGAACTCATCAGGATCAACTGATTTGCCCACTTTTGATTTTGATAATAACAAAAAAGCATCCTTAGTAAACAGACTTGTGTCCACTATTTTAACATTAAAGTGATAGTCATGTTTCACAGAAAAAGAAGTTCCAATTAATCTTCATAGTATTTGGGCCATGGAGAGTGTTATTTCAATACTGTCAGAGTTGTAGTACAAGAGTAATTGAATGATAAAGTATCCCCTTCCTGCCCCTTTTACCTAGTGTAAGTCACCTCCCCTCAGATGTGGAATCTGGTGTTAAAGGGATAGTAATACTTAAAAATTACTATCCCTCATCTTATAGGCAATAAAAAACTGAGTAAAATGACAGCAGCGGAATCTCTCAAACCTTTATGGTTTGAGAGATATCCGCTTTCAAAGTTCCCTTTCCCCTGACGTCAGCATTCTAGCTGAAAGTAAGGGAATCCGGTCCCGGGACCAGTGGCGGCTCTGCAGCAGTGCGGAGATCATGTTAATAAAAAGAAATCCTTAACTTAAAAGGTCTTCTACGTGTGCTTGCAAACCAAGCGCACATAGAAGACCATTTTGGTAAAGGATTTCTTTTTTATTAACGCAGTCTCTGCACTGCTGCAGAGCCACCGGCTGATCCCAGGAGAGGATTCCCCTGCTCTCAGCTAGCATGCTGACGTCAGGGGAAAAGGCAAACTGCTGAACTTCAAAATCGGATAACTCTCAAACCATAAAGGTTTGAGAGATGCCGCTGCTGTCATTTTACTCAGTAAAATGACTACAAGATGTGGGATAGTAATTTTTAAGTATTACTATCCCTTTAAGACCAGACAGGTCACAGCAAGGGACAATCTTCTTACTGTGAGCATAAGGAAAACCCTGCCCCCCTTGACAGGTTTTTCAGGCTTTTCCTTATGCTCACTGAAGATTGTCCCTCTCAGAAAACCATCCAGACAGTCTTGCTGTTGTAAGGTGAGTAGTGTTACATGAGTAAAAGTACACATGTACTACAACTCTGACAGTATAGGAATAACACTCTCTGTGGTCCAAATATTATGAGATTAATTGGAGCTGCTTTTATTGTGAAACATTACTATCCATTTAAGTTATTCCACTTGTTAGAGGTTTGTCTTCTTCATAGTCCTCTGTAAATACTGGGGAGAAATTATTATTTAGATGGCTATTTCTTTATTTCCCTGCACATCACAACCCATTTCTGACATTTATCATATCATGCCTCCTTTAGTTTTCCTCCATTCACAAATATACCTAAATGAAGTTATCGTCCTTTTTACAGACAACTGTTTTCTCTTTGACCTATCTAATAATATGTTTTGCCTTCTTGTGTGTAACCTAGTAAACGTCTCTATGTTCATTTGACTCAGTCTGCCTGTTTTCCCCGAATGCACACTTTTTATACTTTATAATACCTGCCACCTCTCTAGACAACAAGATTGGTTTTCTTTCCCTTTTATCTTTGTTAACATGCTTAAAGGGGATCTCTCCCCTATATGTATGTAATGATCATAAGTTAGAGCATTTATCTAAAATCTTGAAAACATTGTTCATTTTTAAAACAAAACAGTTATGCTTAAAAATTAATGTTTAAAAAGTGTCCGGCAGCCTACTTCCGGCTTGCCGACCAGAGGCAGCTCCTGTCCCACTACCCATCATCCTCTGATGACGGAGGCTGTCTGTCACTAAGTTGGAGCAATCGCATTGGCTAGATATCGATATCTAATCAATGAGATTGCTCCAGCTTAGTGACAGACAGTCTCCATCATCGGAGGATGATGGGTAGTGGGACGGGAGCTGCCTCTAGTCGGCAAGATTTGGCAAGACGGAAGTAGGCTGCCGGACACTTTTTAAACATTAATTTTTAAGCATATAACCGTTTTCAAGATTTTTGATAAAT
>CM074723.1:471034330-471221830 GCA_037306005.1 Rhinophrynus dorsalis
CCAGAGAAATGCATTTCCTTGAGTTAACTTGGAGCGTCTGGTGACGGATTGGGAGCGCTTTCACGTATCTGTCTTGTGTGTTATAAAATAGTCAGAGCCATACTGAATTTCTGCCAGCTCTTACAATATATACATTTGCTTAGTATATAAAGACTGCTTCTTTTTTCATTATGGTACTTAGGTTAATAAAACCATGGTACTAGACACAAAGTACAAGAGCATGCTCAATGGTATAAAGAGGTTTGTAAGTGGACCTGTGAGATACAAATTGGTATATTGTAAAATGCCCAGAATTGCTCAAATATAATGAATATACTGTTTAATGATCCAGGAATGAGTAGAATAATGTATGTTTTAACCAAGGTATGTATATAGCCAAAATATACAATCAGAAAACTCCCAACTAATGTGGCGGACTGAAAAAGATAAGCCTGCAAGGCGCACACTGTTCAGTCCAACATTCCGTTTATACTTTTGAGACAAAAAATTCCGCCTTCAAAAATCATTCAATAGCAGATGAACCATCAGTTCAATAACAGAATTTTGATACAGGACTAAAACACAGTTGGAGGACAACTAAAATAAAATAAAAAAAAAAACAGAAAGTGTTTGGGCAATCAGAGTGGATACCGTTAGAGTGTATGGCCCACATATTATTCCTGTGCCTGACATGTTTCAATCAAAGGCATAGTAATACTTCATTTTATCTTTAATTTATTTTGTAGGCATTAAAAAACATGAAGAACGATATAAGTCTTATCTCTCACACCTTTATGGTTTGAGAGATATTCACAAGCAAAGTTTCCCCCTCCCGCCCCTTTTACCTAGTGTAAGCCATCTCTTCTCAGATGTGGAATGCAGTCCATAGACCAGACAGATAACAGCAGGGACAATCTTCTTCATATGAGAACAATGAAATGCCTGACCCCCTTGACAAGTTTTTCAGGTTTTTCCCTTATCTTAATTGAAGATTGTCCCTCTCTGCAGTCTACCTGGGCACCTCCCTTCTGATCTGGCTGAGCAGTGTTACATCAGAAAAAGGGGCGGGAGGGGGATCCTTTGTCATTGAATTACTCTGGAACTACAACTCTGACAGAATTGAAATAACACTCTCCAAAGTCCAAATACTATGATGATTAATTAGAGATGCTTTTATTATGAAACATTACTATCCCTTTAAACTAGCTTTCTTAAAGGCAGCCAGACAGCCTCCACAAGCTGGTAAGTTAAAAAGGCTACGTTCCTCCTCAAAGGGGGAGTTACAATTCCAAGCCCCCAAATATGGTTAGACAGTCAAAATCATGTGTGAGTGTCATGGATATAGGTACCCGGATCCAAATGTAATACATCATCCTAAATTTGTAATAAAGGGATAGCTACATGCCCTCATTAAACATGGAATAAAGCAAAATTGTACATTTATCCTCATGTTTTAATATGCAACATTCCATGGCACTTTTATGGATTCCCAGAGATACTTAATTCAAATCAAAGACCTGTTTTCTTTTTTGTGAAAGTATTTTACCAGGAAGAAAACATTGAGATTGTCTCTTGTTTTCAAGTATGTCCTGGACTCAATTTATCTACCTTAGAAAGGTGAAAGGCTGAGCTGACCTTGCCGGGTCTAGAACCTGTAACCTCGTGGTCTGAGCAGATTCTACAGCTGGTGCCTTAACCAACTAAGCCATCTCTCCAGCACCATCCATCTTAGCAATATGATATTTCAGAAAGTGTCTGCTAACACTATATTTTTGTTGTCATCTGTATAATGAGGGGTTCAAATTCAAAACTAGATAGTTATTCTTATGACTCACCATCATAATGACAAGAACACACATATTGCGCATAAACATTTCAATAAATATACATTTAAGACTCATTATTCATAATTTGTGTTCCAGTCTTCATATAAAAAGAGTGACTATCTAAGCTGGTGCCCACGGAACACCAACGTGCCACAGAACTCTGCTCTAGATATATTCATACATAGAAACATAGAATTGAAGGCAGATATGAACATTTGGCCCATCTCGTCTGCTCAAAGCTTATGAATAAAACATATTGAAAATCTGCTCTGGATAAAAAGGTTGGTCTTTCAATGGCAATTCTTAAAATGTTAAAGGGATATTATTGTCAAAAAATTAAATATACTTCTGATTGTTCAGTTTAATTCTCTATGCTGAATAATATGTTCTGATAATCCTTAACCATAATGTTTTACTCCTCCCTCCCCTTTTATGCATGTCATGCAGACTTCTCTGAGATCAGAAAGCTGGTCCGGACGTATTGTGACGAGGGACAATATTGTTTCAGCATAAGGAAAAACCTGCTGTCCTTTGTCAAGGGGGGGCAAGGTTTTCTTTACACTGACAGACACAATATCGTCCCGCACTGCGACTGGTCTGGTCTGCTAATACTATCCCTTTAAAGAGGCTATTCTACAACAAACCCTCAAGAGATCTTTGATACTGTTCTAGTACACACTGTTCTGTTCTAGCTCATACTCTTCTGTTTTTGTTCATACTGTTCTGTTCTAGGATATTCTGTTCTATTTTGGTGCATACTGGTCTGTTCTACTGCATACTGTTCTAGTTCATACTGTTCTAGTTCATACTGTTCTAGTTCATACTCTTCTGTTTTTGTTCATACTGTTCTGTTCTTGTGTATACTGTTCTAGTTCATACTGTTCTGTTTGAGTGCATACAATTCTGGTACCTACTGTTCTGTTCTAGTGTATACTGTTCTTTTCTAGTTTCAACTGTTCTGTTCTTGTGCATACTGTTCTGTTCTAGTACATACTGCTCTGTTCTCTGATATGCTGTTCTATTTTAGTGCATACTGGTCTGTTGTAATGCATACTTTTGTAGTGCATACTGTTCTGTTTGAGTGCATACACTTCTGGGACATACTGTTCTGTTCTGCTGCATTCTGTTCTGTGCTAGTGTATACTGTTCTCTTCTAGTGTATACTGTTCTCTTCTAGTGTATACTGTTCTCTTCTAGTGTATACTGTTCTCTTCTTGAGCATGCTATTCTGTTCTTGTACATACTGTTCTGTTCTAGGACATACTGTTCTGTTCTAGTGCATACTGTTCTAGAACATTCTGTTCTGTTTTAGCGCATACTGGTCTGTTCTAATGCATACTTTTCTACTACATTCTGCTCTGTTTTGGTGCATACCGGCCTGACAGTATAAGCTTGTCAACCCCGTCAATGTACCTCAATATATGGCAAGTACCTACTCTAGTACACCTGTAAAGACCTATCTAAATTAAAAACAGTCCCTGAAGAGGAGTTATAATGAACATATAAGCTTATACAATATTTGGCCAAATTTTGGAACCAAATCCTCATACAGGACACAAATTTGTACCTTGTATAGAGATGCACAGGCTTGTGTGTGTGTCTCTCTCTCGCTCTCTCTCTCTCTTGACAAAGATCCCTGGTTGGGATCGAAACGTTGATCAATAAAGAAAATTAGCACTTAAATATTAGTCCTGAGTGTGCTGGTTTGTTGGAAAGTGTATATATATATATATATATATATATATATATATATATATATATATATATACAACATGTAGGCTATTAAAGAAAATAGCCAAAAGAAGAGCACTCAGCATGCCCCTTGTCCTCTTAGTAGAAGTCATGAGTCATTCTCCTCATGCACTCTGGGCGTTTAGATGTCGGGGGCTAGGTATTTAGGTCACCATTGCACTATAATCATGTTGTCTTGAGGAAGGCCCATTGGCTCATTGCAAATCCTTTTGAGTGATATTCTTTTGGCTATTATCTTTAATATCCTACATGTTGTATTAATAATTTAAGTAGCACCAAGGCAATTTTATAATGTACTATGCTAATATGTCATGTGTGCCCTGTCCTGACTATATATATATATATATATATATATATATATATATATATATATATACACACATCTTGATAAAGGCCCTAGTTTGGACTGAAACGTAGATCAAATTAAAGGAGCAGTAAACTTTTTTTTATAAAAAAATATATATTATAGGGATTTTCCTATTGAGTAAAGTAAGGGTACTCCCACTGCCGAGAGATTTATATTTCCAGAGTTATTACAGTTTAAACCCATGTTTTTTTACATTAGCAGTGCCCTCTAGTGGTCAAATTCTAATTAGATTTCCTGTTAGATTCTAATGGAGAGCAAAGTCAGAAAAGTCAGAGACATACAGTTCTCCATAGAATGTGATGGAAACTGCTGAGTCACTTCCTGTCAGTTACAGCTAACAGTAAAGTAAACACAGTAAATGCACTTCCTGTCAGAACTATCAGGAAGTAAACACAGTAAATTCACTTCCTGATTATTTAAACTGCTATAAATTTTGAATAAAACATTTGACACGATGGGAGTGACCTTGTTTTATTCAGCAAGAAAAGATCTATAAAATATGTGTTTTCATAAATAAAGTTTACTGCTCCTTTAATCTGCACTAATCTTGTGAGTGCAGTCCAGTTCATCCGTGTATACATTAACCCAACCTGGGACTATCTGTGCTCTACTCAATTACTTTCTCTCTAGATAGATAGATAGATAGATATGAGATAGATAGATAGATAGATAGATATGAGATAGGTAGATAGATAGATAGATAGATAGATAGATAGATAGATAGATAGATATGAGATAGATAGATAGATAGATAGATAGATAGATAGATATGGGATAGATAGATAGATAGATAGATAGATAGATAGATATGGGATAGATAGATAGATAGACAGATAGATAGATAGATAGATAGATAGATAGATTCCCTGACAAATGTGCACAAATGATTAGTTAGGAGAAACACAATAAATGGTCCAGGAGCCCGGCAACAAAGAATCATGTTGGCCTCTGTGGACATTTTATCCAGTTTCACTTAAAGATGAATTTTAGGTAAGCAAAATCATTCACAGCTGATTCATTAGGATTTTCTGCCCAAATTAAGGCACTTGAGGGTTTATTGTCACTAGGTGTCATTGTTCCATTAACACTAATTTATAGTCAAAAGCAGTTGTGTAGAATACAATAGTCTCGTTACAGAAATTAATGAACTTTTCTTCTTCCTCTGCAGACGAATAAGCTGTGCAGTCTGTAGCTGTTAACTGGCCACCTAGACTTGCTTTCCATACCATGTGCTAATTAGTGACTGTTGGGAGGAGAGTACACAGTGTTGCAGTTTTGTAGGAATTTTTTCAGTCCGGTTATCTCACTCTATAAAAAGGGTGAATGAAATATTCCTTTTGAGAGAATTCAGCTGTGATGTGGAACGGATGCTCTTTCATCTTGTCTCTTTCTCGGGACATACGCCAAAGGATTAAAATACAAAATGATGAGAATATTCTTTAGGTTGTAACTCTTTGTTACCCAGCAGCAATACTGAGCTGCAGGGTCCTAGAGTAGAGGTAGTCAATTGTTGGTTCTCCAGCTATGGGGGACAACAGTTCCCATCATCCCGCTGGTTGGTTGGGGATCAGGTGAGTTGCAGTCACCATCTGCAAAAATTGACTACACGATCCTAGAGCCTGGTGCCCATAGGTGAACAGGAGCAATTTTAGGACAAAGCATCAAGGGAAAACCAACATTTGGGGAGACTTAAGGGGATAGTAATGGTTCACAAAAACAGCAGCTCCAAATAATCTTCATAGTATTTGGTCCATGGAGAGTGTTATATCAATTCTGTCAGAGTTGTGGTTCAAGAGTAATTGAATGATAAAGTTCCCCATCCCGCCCCTTTTACCTAGTATAAGCCACCTCTTATCAGATGTGGAATGCAGTCCATAGACCAGACAGATAACAGAAGGGGACAATCTTCTTCCTATGAGAACAATGAAAGCCTTGCCCCCCTTGACAAGTTTTTCAGGTTTTTCCCTTATCTTAATTGAAGATTGTCCCTCTCTGCAATCTACCTGGGCACCTCCCTTCTGATCTGGCTGATCAATGTTACATTAGTAAAAGGGGCGGTAGGGGGATACTTTGTCATTGAATTACTCTTGAAATACAACTCTGACAGAATTGAAATAACACTCTCCAAGGTCCAAATACTATGATGATTAATTAGAGCTGCTTTTATTATGAAACATTACTATCCCTTTAAAATGTCCTATTGATTAAAATGGGGCTTTTAATCCATTGGTCATACCTGGAACCTTTGTCTTCTGGAGCCCATGGAGGGGGCTCCTGTGGTGCTGCTGGGGGATATAATTAATGTAAAAAGGGCATGGCTTACTCATGAGTGGGGCGTAGCTTACCAGTTGTGTTACAAAAGTGGTCAGGAAGTGGGAGGAACTGAGTGAGGTAGGAAAAGAAGAGGGCAGGAAATTGGAGGAACTAAGTGTGGAAGGAGGAGAAGAGGGCAGGAAGTGGGAGGAACTAAGTGAGGTAGGAGGAGAAGTGGGCAGGAAGTGGGAGGAAATAAGTGAGGTAGGAGGAGAAGAGGGCAGGAAGTCAGAGAAACTAAGTGAGGTAGGAGGAGAAGAGGGCAGGAAGTAGGAGGAACTAAGTGAGGTAGGAGGAGAAGAGGGCAGGAAGTGGGAGGAACTAAGTGAGGTAGGAGGAGAATTGGGCAGGAAGTGGGAGGAACTAAGTGAGGTAGGAAGAGAAGAGGGCAGGAAGTGGTAGGAACTAAGTAAAGTAAGAGGAGAATTGGGCAGGAAGTGGGAGGAACTAAGTGAGGTAGGAGGAGAAGAGGGCAGGAAGTGGGAGGAACAGGGTGGGAAGGGGCGGAAGTGGATAGAGTTTCTTATGGAACGCCCCACCTCCGGAGAATCAGTCTCTGTCCCTGGTAATCAGTGGTAAAAACCGGAGTTCCTGGGACACATCTGGAGAGTTCTCAGGTATACCCATGATTGGTAAAGAGAGGTCTCCAGCGCTCAGCACTAGAACTGCCACAGGCAGGAGCAGCAGAAGCGGGTTTCCATGTTTAGTGGTGCACAAGATGCTCCTGGCAATGGCAGCCTCCTTATTCCAGGAGTCAGGGAAACTCCTCCCAGTCCCACCACTGGTTGCAAATTTACTAATATGTTGCATTCAAACTTAACCCTTTGAGTGTCAGAGAGGTATCCCAGTGTGCGATACCTCTCTGGCACTCAGAGGGTTAATGGGCATCTTTTTTTTATTTGTCCCCTACAGTGAAGTTGGGCCATTTCTCCTTAGAACGTCAGCCTCTGCTTCTTTCAGGACGTCCACAGGACCGTGCAAGACCTTGCCTCTCTATGGGTTTCACAGCCCTTTTTGCACTCAAAGTGTTAACCATTTGATTGCCAACAGGGAGTGAGAAATGAAGAATGAATCATACGATATACACATGGGGCCATGTCCATAAAGTGGAGCAATTCTGGTGCAAATCAATGGTCCCGTCAGGGAGAAATGAAAGTTCCCATTGATTATAAAAAAAGGGGGGGAGCTTTTAACCCTTTGAGTCACAGAGAGGATTCCAAAAGCATTTCGTTGCAGTGCCTTGGAAAACTCTCCGGCACTCAAAGGGTTGATCTCTTGAATGGAAGACATGTCCTCAGTGCTTTGGGAAGCAAGGCACTGGAGACTATCCTACCATTCAAGGGGTTAACTCTTTCAGTTCCAGCGGGGTACCCCCTCTGGCGCTGAAAGGGTTAAAGGTCCATTTGAAAGGAATCGGATTTTCTAGTAGTCCCCAGTGGGGCAGGTAGTTAGAGTCAGAATTGCACAAGTTCCTCCGTTCAGGTGGTTTAATCCTCTGAGTGCCAGAGTTATCCGACGCATTGCAACTCAATATCTCTCTGGCACTTGAAGGGTTAAATACATTTTCCCGAATCAAAGAATGAAATGATCTCATTTGAGAAGGATTATCCTGGTCTTATTAGAAGCTGAAATAAGTCAAAAATATTATACTTTAATCCTTAAAGGGGAAGTTACAGTTCCTAGTAATAACTACACACTTACCTTACTATGGGCAGGAAATCCTAATGACCCCAATGAATTCTACCCATTGTGCCTTAGTTCAACATCTTCAGTCACTCCTAGATGTGATGTCCATGGAGTGGGGGGGCATGAAAGCTTCTGGCAGCTGTTTTCATGCTGAAGCGGGAGAAGTGTATGAGCCCACCTGATCCTTTAAAGGGATAGTAATACTTAAAATGTAAAAAATATAAATGTTGAATGGTTTATCCCCCTGAGTAAAACATGATTACTCCCACTACTGAAAGGTGTTTCATTCAAAAGTCATTATAGTTCAAACTTGATTTCTCTAGGTGCAGTATCACTGTGGCCTGAAATTGTACAGTGGCGCTGTTGCTACACCATCCTATGGACAGCTCTGGTCAGTTGACCATAAACCTCCATAGGATGGTGTAGCAACAGCGCCACTGTACAATTTCAGGCCACTATGGTACTGCACCTATAAAATTCACATCTGAGCTCTAATAACATTTGAATAAACCACCTTTCAGCAGAGGGAGTACCCTTGTTTTCGCAAGGGGATAAATGCTACAAGACTTTTTTTTTTACATTTTAAGTATTACTGTGCCTTTAAGGACCATAGGGTGTAAATAACACAAAGCAATGTGTTATGTGTGCACTAGACTTGTGCATACCAAAAATTTTCGGTAAAATTCGATTTCGGAGAATTTTTTTTTGTTTGTCGTTTGGAGGATCCACATTTCTGACCAGACCTGTTTGACTCGGACAAAATTCAACAATAGAATTATTTGGCCAAATTTAACATACTTTAAAAAAAATTACTCTCCCTTGCGGTGGCAATAAGATACTAGGCCTCCCTACCTGCCTACAGAACTGTGAGACTGGCTGTGTCACTCTGAAAACTATTAAACAAATTCCTATTATCTTTTATATTCTGCACAGGAACAAAGATGACTCTCCCTTGCAGTGTCAATAAGGTACTAATGCTGGCTGCCTGCCTATGCTACCTGCCTGCCTACACAACAACTGGACTCTCTCTATTTCTTTCTGCTATCTCTGAGCTCCAACAACAGACTAACAGGAAATGCAGGCTGTCTGGGTGTCTGACGTGTCATTAGTCCAACCCCCATCATGAAACGAAGAAGCTAATTGGACCAGAGAGGGAGGGAAAGTATGGAGGGAAAGTATCACGTACACGGGTAGCCGTCATCCGAATTTTCGAAATTTACGCTGAAGATTCTGACCAGGGCTGTTCAGATTCGATTTTTAAAAACCAAACGATCCTTACCTGTCGGACGGCCTGAATGACGCCGAATGATCCTAATTGTATTGTATTGTATATTTTTATTTATATAGCGCTAACCGGTGTACTTGGCACTTTACAGATTACATTTAATATAGCAGGGGTACAATAAGTGCGGTGAAGGGGAACAACAGGTAAGAATACATTAGGATAAGATGTCCCTTCCCCGTAGAGCTTACAATCTAAGTATAGGATGGGTGACATACAGATACAAGCTGGTAGAGGAGGAAGTGCAGTGTTTGGCTTATGATGATAATGATAATGTTTCCATATTATGCTGTTGCTAGAGATAAAAGGTGCTCTTTTAGTTTAGATTTAAAGTTGTTGAGGGTTGATGCTTGGTGAATGCTGGGTGGTAGGGAGGTCCAGAGGTAGGGGGCAGCATGCGCGAAAGCATTCAATCGTGAAACAGCGATAGTGGTTAAAGGGGCAGTGAGTCGTCCAGCATGCGTGCTGTGTAGTGGACGTGCAGGAATATGGCGGGATATCAAAGATGAGATATAAGGAGGGGACAAGTGATGGAGAGCCTTGAAGGTGATGAGGAGGATTTTTAATGTGATATGCTGCTTTATGGGAAGCCATGACAGTGATTTTAAGAGTGGTGGGGTGAGTACTGTTCTGGAGGAGAGGAAGAGTATTCTGGTGGCTGAATTAAGAACTGATTGAAGAGGAGCGATATGGTTAGTAGGAAGACCAGTAAGTAAAGAGTTGCAGTAGTCCAGGCAAGAAAGGATAAGAGCATGCATGAGAGTTTCTGTTGTAGAGTGAGAGAGGAATGGCCGGATTCATCTGAATTCCGAAAAACGCTGAACCGATTCGCACAAGTCTATGGTGCATGCCTATGTTTGTTAAAGCATTAAGATTAATATGTACAGAGGGCAGAGTTGTGTAATGTGGTCCTGCTGGCGTCTGTCCTTTCTGCTTCCATTGAGATGACACCCGGAACTGACTGACAATGTCAACTTTGGAATCTAGGAGCAACAGAAAAATTCTGAGCGGTCGTTAGGATTTCCTTACCATGGTAAAGTAATCTGGGGGGATTACTCTTCGGAGGTTTTTACGTCCCCTTTAATTTAGTTAAAGGCTTAACCCTTTGAGTGCCAGAGGGGTACGCAACGCATTGCAAAGCAAGCATATATGCCTAATGATTCAAGAGAACACATTTTCTTTTCTTTTTTTTTTTTTTGCACAAATTTTAATCAGAACAGTTTCTGACTCAGTAACACATTTGTAATGATCAAATATTTTAGAGGAAAATTATAACTTTCTCTGAAAAGTTTGTTTTTGTTAACTGGGACTTGGCAAACAGAGATGAAAGCTTTGTAATTATAGTAATCAGGACACCATTGTTGTCTGATTTGAAGTGCGGCAACAGAATTAAAGAAATGTTCCTTCTAAGGTGTTTACCATCCTTTAGATCTGTTTATCAAAGAAAGCTGAGAATGGCATATTTTATCATTAATCACGGTTATAATTTAGGGTTTTTGCTGTTGTGCCATCTCTAGTGGATTGTTAAAGTTTGCACACTGGAGTTTCTTGGATTTTTTAAACTTCAAGGAAAGCTTAAATGGACAGTAATGTCCCATAAAAAATGTTTAGAGTTTTGTACAAATTAAAAAAATAAGCTTAATGCCACAAATCTTATCTCTCAAACAGCTATGGTTTGAGAGATATCCTCCACTAAAGTTCCTCTTCTCCTGATGTCAGCTGTAAAGTTGACAGAAGGAGATTCGTGTCGGCCGTCACAAGGAGGCTCTTCAGCAGAGCCGCAGTATGGTCTAAAAAGTGTGCTTGCAAACCAGGTACACTTTGTAGACTGTTCCAAAGAAGTAGTTATTTTTTAATCGCACTATTGCGGCTCTGCTGAAGAGCCGTTTGTCGGTCCCCGGACCAGGAAATCCTGCTGTCAGCTTACAGCTGACATCAGGAGAAGAGGATGGAGGGGGGAACTGTAGCGGAGGATATCTCTCAAACCATAGCGGTTTGAGAGATAGAATTTGTGTCATTTAGCTTATTTTTTAAATCTCTACAAAACTCTAAACATTTTTTAATGGGACATTACTGTCCCTTTAACCTCTTGGGACCATATGCACAAAGTAAAAAAAAATGGAGCAATATTCTGGGAAGATGCAAAACTACAGATAGTTAAACAATTTCCAAACTTCCATTAATTTAACCCTTTGAATGCCAGAGGGGGTTTTCAAAGCATCGCTCTACATAATATGTTGTGTACCCCTCTGGCACTCAAAGGGTTATACTGAATGTTAGCGAGGTCTCGATTAGAGATCAGTGAAACATCCGCGGGGGACCTGCAAAACTAAAAAAAATCCCTCATCCGTCCATCTTGATCTGGAAGAAACAGAAGAGGGACGGGGGGTAGGGAGGACATGGAAGATGAAAGGCAGAAGGTGAGAGTGGAGGAAAGGAGAGAGGACTGGGTGGCAGGAGCAAGAAAGGAGAAGGAAGGGGGTAGGAATGTGGGTAGAAGGGGCTCAGGAGAATGAGAGGAGGCCATTAAAGACAGCAGGTCCGTAACAAGACCGGGCCGAGGCACAGAGGAGTAAGAGGGGAGAGAGAAACTGAAGCATTGGATGAGGGAGCAATATGGGACAGAAAGAGAGGGGCTAGAGCATGGGGAGAGAAGAGAAGAGTATTAGGGAGGGAAGTACTTGAGCATTGGAGATAGAGTTGGGGAGGAAGCAATTGGAGCTTTGGGAGGAGTATGGTACAGAAGGGGGGACAGAGCATTGGGGAGAGAAAGGCCAGAGCACTGGAAGCGATGAAGGAGTATAGGACAGGAAGAGGGGGCCAGAACAATGGAGAGATAGAGGCCCTAAAACTGGAAGGGATGAAGGAGTGTAGGACAGGAAGTGGGGGCCAGAGTATTGGAGAGAGAGAGAGAGGCCAGAACACTGGAAGGGATGAAGGAGTATAGGACAGGAAGAGCATTCAGGAGAGGAGGGCAGAAGCATTCGGGAGAGAAGGGCAAGAGCACTGAAGGGATGGAGTATAGGACAGGAAGAGGGGGCCAGAACAATGGAGAGAGAAAAGCCAGAACACTGGAAGGGATGAAGGAGTGTAGGACAGGAAGAGGGGACCAGTGCATTGGAGAGAGAGAGAGAGAGAGAGAGGCCAGAACACTGGAAGGGATGAAGGAGTATAGGACAGAAAGAGGGGCCAGAGCATTGGAGAGAGAAAGGCCAGAGCATTGGGAGAGAAGGGCTGAAGCATTGGGGAGGGAAGAGCAAGAGCATTGAAGGAATGGAGTATAGGACAGAAAGAGTGGATCAGATAATTGGGGAGAGTGGAGAAGTATGGTCAGAAAAGGGAGCAAAGAATTGAGGAGAAAAGGGCTGGAACACTGGAAGTGATAAAGGAGTACAGGACAGAAAGAGGGGACCAGAGCATCGGGGAAAGAAGGGCAGGAGCATTGGGAGAGGGTAGGAGTATGGTACAGAATAGGGGGGTGAAGAATTGAGGAGAGAAGGAGCAGAGGACTGGAAGGGATGGGCGAGTGTAGGACAGAGAGAGGAGGCCAGAGCATGGTAAAGAGAGCAGCCCCATTTAATCGACTGGATTTATGTTGGGATTGTGGTATTGTGCCATTGGCTTTTTGCATCCAGTGCCAAGAAAATTGATTCTTCTGTATATAGCTGGTCTGGCACTTTATACACTCTGAGTATGTAATGTTTATGTATAGTCTTTAATTGAAAAAACACCTTCTATTAATAACCCCCACTTATCTAACTATGGCCAGAAAATTGTAACACCCCTATGAATTTTGCCTTTGTGTCTTGGCGTAAGAGATAACATCTTCAATCAGTCCTCAAAGTCATGTCCATGGAGGTGGACATGATAGTAGCTTCAAAATGAAACAGGTAGTGTACATGAAACAACATAACCCTTTACAGACCAGAGAGAAGAAATGCTGTGGACACCCCTCTGGTCCTTAAAGGGATAATAATACTTTGTTTTATCTTTATTTTATTTTGTAGACATTAAAAAAACACGAAGAACGATATAAGTCTTATCTCTCAAACCTTTATGGGTTTCCCCTCCCGCCCCTTTTACCTAGTGTAAGCCATCTCTTCTCTTTGACAAGTTTTTCAGGTTTTTCCCTTATCTTAATTGAAGATTGTCCCTCTCTGCAATCTACCTGGGCACCTCCCTTCTGATCTGGCTGAGCAGTGTTATATCAGTAAAAGGGGCGGGAGGGGGATACTTTGTCATTGAATTACTCTTGAACTACAACTCTGACAGAATTGAAATAACACTCTCCAAAGTCCAAGTACTATGATGATTAATTAGAGCTGCTTTTATTATGAAACATTACTATCCCTTTAAAGGTCCAAGATTACCATTTGCAACGAGCTGTGATAGAGGTTTTGTGGGCCTCATAATAACTGTTGTCTCAGCTTCTGTAGACTTACCATCCAGAACTATCTCTGACTCTGGCCAAGTAAAGATTCCTAAAAATACACAATCATCCTGTCAGTTATCATCAGCACCATCACTGCTTTCACGTCCAAATCCCACCCAGCCACACACACACACAAAGTAATCAGCAACACAGGTTGTCAACATCCACAACCCTAGCTATGGTGAGTGCTTCTGCTGCTGCTGGAAGTGCAGTACCTTTGACACCCACTAGTACAATTGTAACATCTAGCTCCAGTAGTCGTAGCCCTTCAGGATACTCTCAGTCTATTAACTCTACAGTATGGAGATAATTTACTCAAGATCCCAAATCTAAATGTGTTGCTATCTGTTGTCTGTGTAAAAAGCATGCGAGCAGGGAGGAAAGCAAGTTCACACCTAGAAGTGAAGTGCCTTCCATTGAGTTTTCAGGTATTTGGTTGTATCTGAGCAGATAAGATATTTCTGTACACTTCAGAATTCATCCTGCTTCTGCCATCAGCAGTCTCATCATCACTAAAGACGTGATTCAGTTGCAGTGGCAGACATATATGCTTTCCTTTCTTTCTCCACACGTTACTTTTTCCATCACATTGGTACAGGTTAATCTTCACCTCATTTGTTCATAAGACTTTGTTCCAGAACACTACAGGTATTTATGTAGTTTTTAACAAACTGTAACCGGGTCTTTCTGTTCTTGAGGCTTACCTGTGGTTTGTATCTTGTGGAAAACACTCTGTGGTTAAGCTGGTGTAGTATTCTATTTATGGAACTCTTTGACACTTCTATGCCTACATCCTGGTGAGTGTTCTTGATCTTTTCAACAGTTGAAAAGGATTTTTTCTTCACGATTGCAAGCATTCTTCAGTCATTCACTACAGTGATCTCACCTGTGCATTCATGCTTCTCAATAATGTCCCACACAGTTGCTTTTGACACACCTAATGTTTTTGCTCAGTCTTAGTGTCCAGTGTCATGATTAGGGATGGGCGAAAATTTTCACCCTAAAGCGGAGCTTTCAGATATTAGCAAGTCGTCGTGCATTCATTAAATGCATGGCGACTAGCTTGAAAATGTATGTCTTACCGTAAAAAAATACTTGTGTCTAATGGAATCCGTCCCGTTTGGAGACCGGAACTGAGGCTAGAGTGCAGACATCTTGTCTGTGCACATGCGCCGTCAGTCCCGTCACCGCAAGGGAGTGACGGTGCAGGTTCACAGACCGCACTAACCTGCCCGTCAGTCCAGAAACAGGACGGATTCCTTTAGACACATGTATTTTTTTATGGTAAGACATCTATTTTCAAGCCAATTGCCATGCATTTAATGAATGCATGGCGACTGGCTATTATCTGAAAGTTCCGCTTTAAACCAAAACCAGCGAAAAATAGCATTTCTTGCTTGGCGAATAATTTCCCATGAAAAGTGCAATTTTTCCACTTTTTTCAGCTAGCTTATTGCATTGAAATCAATGGGAACATTGAATTTACGCACAACTCATAGCAAATGCTATTTTATTTTCCACATGCATAGTATAAAAAGGGTATTATGATACCTGTGTTAGGGGAGTGTGAGGAAGAAATCAGTTGAACAGGGGATTTTTTGGGGGGTTTATTGATGGGATTGGGGGGGGGATAGTTAATTAAAAAAAAAAAAAAAAACCAGAAAACATGGTATAAAAGGGGTCTTAGGAGAGTACCTGTATTGGTGCGTGTAGTCTGGGGAAAAAATCAGATGAATGAGAATTTTTTTGGGGAGTTGTTGACTGGTATTGGGAGGACAGTTAATCAAAAGAAAAATTAAAAATAAAATAAAAAATTGGTACATAACATGACAGAAACAGGGACCCCCTGACATAAACTACAATTTGGACAGACTGATACTTGATGGGATAGAGTACTTTATAGCGAATGATTTGTAGGACTTGTTGTTAGAGGCCCATGCCCCAAGAAAACATTGATTTGTAGGAGTTACACTTATTAGAGTCAGAAGCCCTGAGGAAACATTGATTTGTAGGACTTAGACTTGTTTGGTACAAACCCTAAGGAAACATTGATTTGCAGGACTTAGGCTTGTTAGAAACAAGCCTACCCCCCCACACACACACACACACACACACACACACACACAATTTCTTTGTAGGCCTCTATTTTTTATTTTTATTTTTTTTTTATTTATTTTTTTTTTTTTAAAGAACAAGTCCTGAGGAACAAAAATGCCCTATTGGCCTGTTCTGTTGGCCAGTGGCCACTTGTCATTGTCAAATGCCAAGGTGGAATTTATGGATTGCCACTGCTGTATTGCTGCTTCTGAGTTGTTTAAACAGCAGGATAATTAGGCAGCTGAAAGGGAATGGGATCAACAACAGCAGTAACATGGATGATGAAGGTTTCACTTGCCACTTCTAGCTCCAGTGATGTGCCTGAGGCAGTAGTAGCACCATAACTAGCCCCTAACCACTTCAGGTATATGTGGAGAAAAGAAGGTCAATAATGCTTCTCCACCTGTCCCTCCTACAAAATCATATTGTTAGAATAGACATTTTTCCCTTGAGAACAGAAACTGTCCCTCTCATCAGCAACTGCAATGTGCACAGTGTGTGTGTGATAAATAAGGGAAGGGCTGGGAACAACTGGCACTCACATCAAACACCTGGCATAACTGTAACCAAACACCATGACGCTTAGGGTCCCCAGTGTGAAATCATCCCACCACTATGCCCTTTGTCCGCTAAGGACACATGAAAACTTGCAGACAGTGTAATAATAATGATGAACCCTCCCTGCCAGCAACTTAGCGTATTCTGCGGGATGGAATCTCCTCAGATGCCGCTTTATGCCCTGCTTGCAATTCTCCTCCACCACACTGCCATATGTGGTCAGCGCACCACACACAGTAGAATGGGTGGACATGAACTGCCACATCCTGACATCTACTGAAGCACTATCAGGTTGTGAAGGAGGTAAAGATGAACAAGGTTGATCTCCAGAAGATGTAGATTTCCTAGCGCAAGAAGGTGATGGTGAGTAAGGTGTTTCACTCTCCATTGAACTTTCAGGCTCTGGCTGGTTTTCTCTATTCTTCTTTCTCTTTGATTTCTGCCTCGCCTCTTGTTGTCTTTGGGGACAGTCAGGGGGTACTGCAATAGTGGTGCCTGATTTCTTTGGTGGTTGTTTGGATTTAATATGTTTCACATAAATGGCATGGTGTCTATGTTTCATGTGTGTTGTCAGGGCGGTTGTGCCAAGGTGTGTTCCCACCTTTACCCTTCTCACTAACTTGTCACAAATTGTGTACAGTGCCATTGCTGATGACTGCTCTGCACCTGCCCCAAGAGAAAAATAGTCCCATACAAAGGACCTCAGCGGGAGGGGAAAGGGGGGAAAAGAATGGCCTCTATCTTCTCCTCCACATTCCCCTTCACTGGCTGGAGCAGAGGATGATGTTGCAGCTCTTGCTGCTACTGTGTCAGAATCAGCACTGCAACCAGGAGAATTGCTGTTAGCAACTGGAACCTGCGCTAGTCGCGCATCACTGGACCCTATTCCCATTGTGTCCATGGTGGTCTGTGGCACAGTAGCCTGCTCCTCAGCTCCCTGCTGCCCGTGCAACTCTGCAGCAGAAGGAATTAGAGCACTAGCAAACTCTGAAAATTCCAGAATCTCACTGCTGCTGGTGGTGGTGATGCCCATCCCCATCCCTGTCTCCCATTCCTTCTCAGTTTGGGCTAAGAAGGCCATTAGTGTCTCTTCCACCACAGCTTCTCCACCATCATCACCACCACCAGTCCCTCCTTGCTTCTGATCATCAATTCCAGACATCTCACTGCTGGTTGGAGGAGGTGACGAGCAACATGACAGAGGGTCCCCTACTGTCACACTTGCCATCTCTTTTTGACCTGAAGAAGGCAGAATGGCAGCAATAGCAGCAGGCACAGGCAGCTGATTTGTGCTCCTGGTGGTGGTGGTATTATTGCTGCTAGGCAACAATTCTGCCTTCTTCAGAATCATGTTCCACTTGGACAATGCCGTGGGGTGAGGGGACTCCCATAGTCAGCAGAATGTTGTTGGTTCCCATGAGGGCTAATCTGGCAGCTCTGCATTACTTCCCCTACCAGTGCCCCACCGGTAGTCCCCCCAGCTGCTTCATCATCACTGTTATTACTACTAACACAACCACATCACTTTCAGTGCATGAGTCTTCCTCATCCCTAGTAATATGATCACTCCTCCTTCACTCCTAACACTCTGTACAAGCTGCTGGACCTTCTTAGTAGTAGTACTGGTGGGACTGCTTGGGGATGGCAAGTGTGACTTGGGGTCCTCTGCTGTCACACTTGGCATCATCTCCTCCTCCCCACTGCTCAGAATTACAAGACACACTAGCAGCAGGCAAGCACTGGCAGCAGACACATGTAGCTGACCTGTCCTGCTTATGCTCACACTACGTCTACTACCCTCTTCTTCCTCCCATGGAACAAATTTGCCCAAGATCCCTAGGGGTGATGTAGGGGGACTGGCCATCACTGGATCATGGGAACCAGGGCATCAGACCCTTTAATGTTGGTTGTCATCACTTCCTCCTCCTCAGACTAACTGGACACATAAAGGTCATTCCACCTCCTCCTTTTATTATTATTAAACTTTCTCATAGTGATAGCAGTCACTATGAGCCTCTCCTACCCCAGTCACTGGGTAGGAGCTGTTTGTATTGTGTTTCACTTCCTGGAAAACGGCAGGTTTTTATAGGCAAAAAAACGTGATTAAAGCGGTGAAAACTTTCTAGCCGTTTAAAAATATAGCAAAAATTTTTTGGCAATGGGTGAAAATAGCTAAGATTTTAAACGCTTTATTTAAAGGGATAGTAATACTTCATTTTAACTTTATTTTATTTTGTAGGCATTAAAAAACATGAAGAATGATATAAGTCTTATCTCTCAAACCTTTATGGTTTAAGAGATATTCACAAACAAAGTATCCCCCCCCTGTTCAACCAGATAAGAAGGGAGATGCCCAGGTAGACTGCAGAGAGGGACAATCTTCAATTAAGATAATGGAAAAAGCTGAAAAACTTGTCAAGGGGGGAAGGGCTTTCATTGTTTTCATACAAAGAAAATTGTCCCCTTCTGTTATCTGTCCTGTCATACAACCAGACTCACATCTGAGAAGAGATGGCTTACACTAGGTAAAAGGGGCTGGAGGGGAACTTTGCTTGTGAATATCTCATAAACCATAAAGGTTTGAGAGATAAGACTTATATCATTCTTCATGTTTTTTGAATGCCTACAAAATAAAATGAAGTTAAAACGAAGTATTACTATCCCTTTGAAGTGGATTTTCCTATGAAAAAGTGGACAACTACGTGCTTTTCAACTTTTTTTTCACTGGAGCACGACGGGACCTTTCGCCCACCCCTAGTCACGATGGCCTGATTTAATGTCTTCTTTACTCTTCATATTGAGAGACATCAGCAACATACTCCATTTACAAATGCCACATGTAAAATCCCCTCTAGACCTTGGGAAGATGCAAATTGGAGATGACTTTTCCATTGATACCACTACTCCACTTCCTATGTTATTCTATAGAGGCTTTGCACTAAGATCACCCAAACATAGTATCATATAGCAGTTTTGCTCAAGAGGATAAATCCTACAATATAATTTTATTAACATGCTAAGTATTGCTACCGCAAAAGAGCTAGTCAGAGACGCTCAACTAGGAATGAGCCTGCCCTCGAATTGATGCGGTTCTTTAGGATAAGTATCCTACCCAGGGTGCAATCTGTTTTAGCTCACTAGTGCCTTTCACAGAGAGGAAATATCCTAAAGCACATCATACTGATCCTACCAAAAGGCAGTCCAGCCACGAAGCGCCAGGCAATTCCTCTCTGAGCAAGAGAAGCAGCTAACCCCAGACATACGTTTCCTCCTAATTGGACCTCATCAGTGATACGCAGCTGACCTCTCTAGGCACTGTGAGCAAGGGGTCCACGTCTGGATTACCCTGTTACCCTTAGGGTGACTAGTCCCAAGTGCAATTTGCATATGCAAAAGAGCTAGTCAGAGACGCTTAACTAGCAGTTTTGCTCAGGAGGATAAATCCTACAATATCATTTTTTTAACATGCTAAGTATTGCTACCACTTTAATGCCATGTATTAACCCTTTGAGTGCCATATATTGTGTACTCCAGTGGCATTCAAAGATTGAAAGGGATAGTAATGTTTCAAAATAAAAGCAGCTCCAATTAACCCTTTGAGTGCCACAGAGGTATCCAACGCATTGCAACGCAATGCGTTGGATACCTCTGTGGCACTCAGAGAGTTAATCTTCATAGTATTTGGGCCATGGAGGGTGTTATTTCAATACTGTCAGAGTTGTAGTACAAGAGTAATTGAATGATAAACTATCCCCCTCCCACCCCTTTTATCTAGTGTTAGACACCTCCCCTCAGATGTGGAATCTGGTCCACAGACCAGACAGCTCACAGCAAGGGACAATCTTCTTACTGTGAGAACAATGAAAGCCCCATCTCCCTTGACAGGTTTATCATGTTTTTTCATTCTGCTAATTGAAGATTGTCCCTCTCTGTAAGCCATCTGGACACCATCTTTGTGTTCTGAGGTGAGCAGTGTTACACTAGGTAAAAGGAGCGGGAGGGGAATACTTTATCATTCAATTACTCTTGAACTACAACTCTGACAGTACTGAAATAACTCTCTCCATGGCCCAAATACCATGAAGATTAACTCTTTGAGTGCCACAGAGGTATCCAACGCATTGCAACGCAATGCGTTGGATACCTCTGTGGCACTCAAAGGGTTAATTGGAGCTGCTTTTATTTTGAAACATTACTATCCCTTTAAAGGGGAACTATCACCTCTTAAAAAGTTTAAGCATAGCTTGATTATTAAAGTAGTTGTAGGAAATGTGTGTTTTTTTTCACTTGCTTACTTTTAAAGATATTTAATCTTCAGGTTGTGCAATTCCACATAATGCAGCACGCTGAATCTTCGGCACAGCTCTTCTTAACTTCCTAATTCTCCTCCCACCTCCATCCCAGCTGTCCCAGGCAGCGCATTCATGCTTCCCTTCTTCTGTGTGGTGTGAATGGTTTCTATTGTTACATCAAACTTCGGTTAGCATTATACTGAGGTTGAGCATTATACTGAGATTGCAACCTCAGTATAATGCTAACCGGAGCTTGATGTAACAATAGAAGCCATTCACACCAATCCGAAGGGAAGCGTGAAATTGCTCCCTGGGGCAGCTGGGAGGAGAAGAAGAGCTGTCCCGAAGATTCAGCGTGCCGCATTATGCGGAAGTGCACAGCACAGAAGATTAAATATCTTTAAAAGAAAATAAGTCAAAAAAACCAACACATTTCCTAAAACTGCTTTAAGAACTAAACCTATGCTAAAAACTTTTTAAGAGGTGAATGTTCCCAATTAAACAAGGCAGGGAGCAAAGTTATGTGCTGCAATTGTAGATTAACATCAGGGAACAGTGCTGGCAGATTCATACAGCCCAACCAGTCATACTCTTCCCAACCATCTGACCACACAATTAAAGGGATAGTAAACTCCAAAAAAACCTGTTAGCGAAATGATAGGAATAATAAAAACATACTTACTGCCCTCATTCCCATCTCTCAAACTGTTATGGTTTGAGAGATATAAGAAAATAAAGGTCTCCGCTCCCTCCCCTTTCTGCCTGTTGAGCTGTAAAGCTGTCAGAAGCAGAATCCGGTCGCCCAACTGTAGGCGGCTCTTCAGGAGTTCTGTCATCGACATATCTAACTATAATTACTTCATCGGTACAGTCTACAATGTGTGTCTGACTTGCAAGCACATGTTGTAGACCATTCCGATGAAGTAATTATACTTAGATATTCTGATGACAGCGCTCCTGAAGAGTCAACGTCTGGTCCCGGAAGCAGGATATCCTGACGTTTGCTATACAGCGGATGCATGAGAAGGGGGTGGGAGTGGAGGTCTTTATTTTCTTACACCTCTCAAACCATAATGGTTTGAGAGATGGGAATAAGGGCATATATATATATATATATATATTTTTTTTTTTTTTTTTTTAATTATTCCTATAATTTCACTAACAGTATTTTTTGGAGTTTACTATCCCTTTAAATGGCTAAATTGCAGAACTGGACACATGGAAACCAAAGTTAAAGGGATAGTAATACTTCGTTTTAACTTTATTTTATTTTGTAGGCATTAAAAAAACATGAAGAATGATATAAGTCTTATCTCTCAAACCTTTATGGTTTAAGAGATATTCACAAACAAAGTATCCCCCCCCCTGTTCAACAAGATCAGAAGGGAGGTGCCCAGGTAGACTGCAGAGAGGGACAATCTTCAATTAAGATAAGGGAAAAACCTGAAAAGCTTGTCAAGGGGTGCAGGGCTTTCATTGTTCTCATAGGAAGAAGATTGTCCCCTGCTGTTATCTGTCTGGTCTTACAACCAGATTCACATCTGAGAAGAGATTGTTTACACTAGGAAAAAGGGATGAGAGGGGAAACTTTGCTTGTGAATATCTCTCAAACCATAAAGGTTTGAGAGATAAGACATATCATTCTTCATGTTTTTTTAATGCCTACAAAATAAAATAAAGTTAAAATGAAGTATTACTGTCCCTTTAAAGACTCCTGCAAAAAGAGGGCCCGGCATATACATGGTATGCCCATGCTGTAAAATTGATTTAAATAGGTTTTCTAACCACTTGAAACCAGATATGTCCCTTGCACATTGCGTTGGAGATTTCATTTGCTACAAGTAGG
Source organism: Rhinophrynus dorsalis (assembly GCA_037306005.1). Taxonomy (NCBI): domain Eukaryota; kingdom Metazoa; phylum Chordata; class Amphibia; order Anura; family Rhinophrynidae; genus Rhinophrynus; species Rhinophrynus dorsalis. The sequence goes on from CM074723.1 coordinate 471,056,761, forward strand.
TTAATCAAATTCTGTTTCTAAATTCTTTAGTTACTTTCTTGAAAAACATTAATTTTCAGCATTTTCGTCTTGCTCTCATCCAATCTACATTCCTGCTCAGTTGGAGAAACATTTAATTCCCCAAATATTTCTGAATGCTGGAAGGTAATTGCTGTAGATAATTCTTATAATTAAAGGCATAGCTAATGAATTAGATATTACAATTCTGGTTCTTTATTTTACTGATTACACCTAGAATACAAGGGCAATGTATTTCTTAGTAAAATGCTGCTGAGAAAACTGTAACAATGATTATACATCAGGATCCTATCATCAGATAGCTAAAATGTATCATTTAGGTTCAATTAAGAGGATAGACACAAATTAAACTAGAATATTCAGCTAATAACAAGAAGATATATAAAGATCTACATGTTTGCCAATTAAAGTGAAAGTCATGTAGTTATACAGAATTACAAAATAGTATTTTAAAATTGATGTTGGTAGTCTTGCTGAAATAAGTGGAATATTAAGAAATCGTTTTACATACATATTAATATTAAGAATATAGTATGTTTTGTATTTTCTTTTTTAACCCATTGAATGTCAGACGGGTGTACAACACATTGAAGAGAAATTAATCTTACCCCCCCTGTGACGGTACCAGGATTTACCGAACCCTTTTGGGGTCGTCGGTTCCTGAACCGCCACTGCTGCTGCCCCTCTTCCCCGGCCGGCTGGAGCCCTGCTACTTCCTGGTGTCTGGAGGTCCTGGATACTCAGGCAGGAACAACTGGATGCTGCCCCCTGGCAGACTGGCAGAGCTAGTGAATTTAGCTGCAGAATCCTATGTGGGGTTTCCAGAGGCCCTACGCCAGTAGACCGGCGAGGTAAGTGAATTCGCTCCTGCAGTGGCTAGGGAGAGAATCCCCAGCCCAACCCCCTCCAGAAATACAGCCAAGACTTGTATTAAGGAGGGTAGAACAGAACAGCCTTTATTGATAAAACACACTGCTTATATGCACTTCCAGGCACTCTTAACAGATAAGAATACAAATTAGTGCTTGCAAAAGGGACATTTTAACTGGTCCATAATGACCTCCTCTGACTGGTCAATGAAGCACAGCAGGAGTCAATTCACATTCCTTAACACCTGGAGTACTCTTTAAAGGAATAGTAATGTTTCATAATAAAAGCAGCTCTAATTAATCATCATAGTATTTGGACTTTGGAGAGTGTTATTTCAGTTCTGTCAGAGTTGTAGTTCAAGAGTAATTCAATGACAAAGTATCCCCCTCCCGCCCCTTTTACTGATGTAACACTGCTCAGCCAGAGCAGAAGGGAGGTGCCCAGGTAGATTGCAGACAGGGACAATCTTCAATTAAGATAAGGGAAAAACCTGAAAAACTTGTCAAGGGGGGCAGGGATTTCATTGTTCTCACAGTAAGAAGATTGTCCCCTGCTGCTATCTGTCTGGTCTATGGACTGGATTCCACATCTGAGAGGAGATGGCTTACACTAGGTAAAAGGGGCAGGAGGGGAAAACTTTGCTTGTGAATATCTCTCAAACCATAAATGTTTGAGAGATAAGACTTATATCGTTCTTCATGTTTTTTTAATGCCTACAAAATAAAATAAAGTTAAAACGAAGTATTACTATCCCTTTAAACAAGCCAGAGTGCTGGACTTAACAGCCTACTCTGCAATCTGGTTCCCCAGATTTAGCAAATGTCATACAATGTTAAAAACAGTGATCAATATTTCAAATTTTATAGTTCTAAATTATTCCATCTGATCACACATCCCTTGTCACTCAAACAGTTAACTAACAGCATTTGAATTCAGAGAGTGACTGATACCAGTCACTCTCTATAAAACACTTCCATTGCTAAGAAAGCTTTATTTGAAAGCAGAACTGTCACGTAGATATAAGTGCCCCTCAATTAATTGCTAATATAGAGGTAATCATTGAAATAGTGTTATAATGTTTATTAAATATCGGCATTATTTGAGAGATAAGTTCTTATGAGACTCACCTCAAGAGGGCATCGCAGGCACCTTGCTGAAGAGGGATCTGTGCACCTGTGCTGTCCATCACTGTTTGTACCGTGCGGTACAAAGAACTCCCTGAAGAAATAACACACCTTATTTATCACACCTTAGTGCATACCCCTCAGCTTTCTTAATCCAACCTCTTTAGAGACAAGGCTAGAGGTCCTTCTTGTGTACTGCGTGCGAACGGGGGGTGGGTTATGCACTAAGATGCGATAAAGAAGTGAAAAAGGGTTGATACAGAGGAGAATGGGGTGAGATGCACTAAGTTGTGATGAACAGGTGATAAAGTGGAGATTACTTTTCCAGTTTTCTCAACTCTCCAAGTCCTATATTATTCTATGGAGCCAATTCACTAAGATTTCTCCAGCTTTAGAGATCTTATTTCATTGGCTTCAAAGAATAACATAGGAATTCTACAATTCATCGCCTCTTTATCATACCTTAGTGCATCTCTCCCTACTTCTCCAGTCCTATGTTATTCTAAGCAACACTAAGATACCTCAAGTACATCTATAGAATAAAATAGGAACTGGAGAATTTATCTCCCTGAAGAAGTCTTCGCCACTTTTTCACCTCTTTATCACACCTTAGAGGGGTTATGTACAAAGATGTGGTAAAGAGGTGATAAAGAGGCAATAACTTCTCCAGTCATGTCACTTCTTGCAGTCCTATATTATTCTATTGAGTGTATGTACTAATATCTCTCCAGCTTGAGAAATCTTAGTGCGTAGGCTCCATAGAATAACATAGGAACTGGAGTAGTGATATCACTGAAGACGTTATCTCCACTTTATCACTGCTTTCACGCTTTAATGTATAACCTCCTTTGTGTCTTACATAATCGAATTCTGTATGTTTCATCCACGGAAGATATTATTTTAAAGGGATAGTAATACTTCGTTTTATCTTTATTTTATTTTGAAGGCATTAAAAAACATGAAGAACGATATAAGTCTTATATCTCAAACCTTTATGGTTTAAGAGATATTCACAAGCAAAGTATCCCCCCCCCCATGTTCAGCCAGATCAGAAGGGAGGTGACCAGGTAGACTGCAGAGAGGGACAATCTTCAATTAAGATAAGGGAAAAACCCGAAAAACTTGTCAAGGGGGGAAGGGCTTTCATTGTTCTCACAGTAAGAAGATTGTCCCCTTCTGTTATCTGTCTGGTCTATGGACTGGATTCCACATCTGAGAAGAGATGACTTACACTAGGTAAAAGGGGCGGGAGGGGAAACTTTGCTTGTGAATATCTCTTAAACCATAAAGGTTTGAGAGATAAGACTTATACCGTTCTTCATGTTTTTTTTTTTAATGCCTACAAAATAAAATAAAGATAAAATGAAGTATTACTATCCCTTTAAAGGAATAAAAGAAAGCACAATAAGCAGTGGAGCAGAACATATTTGTTGCGTGGAAAAACTCTTAATAAATCCAAAACTATAGATCAATACTTATACAAACAGTCGATCAAACAAAATATTGCACAAAAAGGTAAATCTCGTGCATTCGATTTAACAAAACATCACAGACAAAAATGGTTGCATGCAACATACTTTCAACTGAACAAAACTTGAAAAAAACATTTGATTACATGCAAAAAGCACTCTGATAATGATCATGAATTTCTTTATCTCTGGTCTAACACCTTCACTCCCTGGGGACCTCAGACTTGTAAGCCGCAGATGTCTGGAGACAAGAAATGACTACACGTAGACTCAAGAGTCTAGTGCTATAATCTCTTATCTGATTTATTAATCATAATTCGACAGTTTATATAATGTAGAATAAATGGGTAGTAAGCATATTAATAATGAGTGGGAGTGTTTCCCTCCCCGGATACACAGGCATATATAGACATTGTCGTTTATTTCACCAGTAAGAAGAAAAGAGAGGGGTGTCACTTGAGCCTGATAAAGGTCAGAGTTTCGGACATACTGCACATGAAACCAGCTCATCATTTTGCCAGAATGCCTTCCACCACAAAAGTACACTAACAAGTTATATAAAGATTTGTTCCAGTAATAAGGGGAATGCACCTAACTTGTTTTCAGCAACTTTAATGTAACACCTTACTCTTCTATGCTAAAATAATTTTCTAAATTAACCCTTAACAAGCTTTATGTGTTAAAGCAAAATATATATATCAGATTATGACAAGTATGTGTGTATGCCTGATATAAGCAGAATATTTCCCCTTTCATACTCTAAATTGAACAAAACATTACTCAAAAATAGTCAATTACACTCACTTCAAGCACTCTATTGAACAACACTATATCAATAAAAACATTTGTTGATTATACTCGCAATGAATGCTTGATTACTTTTGATCAGGTAAGAAAGCAAATCTCACGTGCGCTATTATTTTACCGTATCGGTAAAAACATATGTTAATAGTCAGGGCGGGTGCAAGGATTTTTGCCACCCTAGGCAAAACCTAATTTTGCTGACCATTTGGCCCCGCCCCTTGTGCCCCACCCCTTTATACCCCGCCTGCTTATATATTACAATATTCATGATTGTCCTCTCTCTGCCCCCTGAGCCAGTCTGCCCCTAATCTGGAGGTGCCTGTAAGAGATGCCCCCCATCAGCTCCACTTTGCCCCCTATCAGCTCCACCTTGCCTCCACCAGCCCCACTTTGCCCCCTATCAGCTCCACCTTGCCCCCACCAGCTCCACTTTGCCCACTATCAGCTCCAATATGCCCCCTCGGCTCCAACATGCCCCCTCAGCTCCAACTTGCCCCTATCAGCTCCAACTTGCCCCCCATCCGCACCAACTTGCCCCCAGCAACTCCACTATGCCCCCTCAGCTCCAACTTGCCCCTATCAGCTCCACTTTGCACCCCATAAGCTCCAACTTGCCCCCCATCACATACCTGTAGCTCCCGCGCCATCTTCTCTTCAGTAATGCAGAGCGCGCAGGGAGATCATGACTCCTAGCGTGCTCTGCATTACTAAAGAGCCGACCGTGATGAGGGAGCACAGTAGCAACACAGACCTGACTGTGTTGTGTTCCGGTGTGGTGGGTGCGGGCGCAGCTCTTCTCCGCTGCATGCCCGCGCCCCCAGTACGTGTGCGCCCTAGGCCAGAGCCTACCACACCTATAGGTGGCGCCGGCCCTGTTGATAGTACATAGAAAGTGTTCTCAATCAATCAAAACATATGTCTTTATGACATGTTTGTACGTATCTGCAATAGACAGTTTTTTGATGTGTGATGAGATAAGAATGAAAAGCTATGTTCACTGGGTGACTTGGCTCAGATTTAGCGCATGCCTGTCTTCTGCATTCCTTTAGTGATCTTCTTTCCTGGGGTATGTCACCGAGGTGTGTCAGGATGGCTCATGTCAACACTGGACATATATGATTGGCTGAACCCACTTTATTATTGGTGGTCGCAGTGAGCAGCTCAACCTGAAATAATACATTAGTGAATGATCTGTATGGAGGCCCATATTCCACCAGCCAGATCAGGCATGCTATATTTTGAATTAGCCCATTTTGGGATGCACCAAGTGCAGTCTTTTCAATTTATTACCTACATTTCTGATGAAGCAGTGTTGAGCGGCTGCGGAACACGTATGTAGTTTTTTACCTTCCCCTGGGTTTTCTACAGAGGAGAGGTTCGAGTGACTTACCTGCAGATACCCAACAGGGATAGTAAGATATTCCCTGTATACGATTTATACTGTGTCTATACATATGTATTTATGCAGATACATATACATGTGAGTGCAATATTTTTATTATTTGGTAACTGTTACATTGCTTGTTTGATAAGGCGCTATAGGCTTTTCCTATCTCTCTTTTTGCCTTTTTCTCGTTCTGTATATGTTCCTTCATGAGTGGAGGTAAAAGGAGAGCTGACTGGAAGAAGGTCCATATAGCTGGATAAGGGACAGCTTTGCTAACCCCTGAGCTTCTGTTTCTAGGATTCACATAAGTGTCTGTCCAGCTGATTTGTTTATGAGTACCATTTCATTGGTGGTGGGGAGGTGTCAGCACGCTCACGTTAAAGATATCACCCAACGCTTACATAAGATGTTCCGGGTTATTACGGACACATGTTGGAGATGTTCTAGAGCAGTAGGTGATATGACACATATCTGGTGGACTTGCACTACTCTAGCCCCCCTGATGGGCAGCGATATCTTCTTCTCTAGCATTAATATTTGGTGTCCTCTTTCCACACTCCCCCACTCTTCTTCCTTTTTTTGCACCTTAACTCGACCCTGACCCTTCCATCCTCCGATATTACTCTCCTACTGTACCGCCTCAATGGAGCCGGATATATGATCCCTCTTCATTGGAAGGGTTTTTCTTCTCCGACACTGACTGAATGGAAGGCTAGAGTTAGATACCTGATGGCTGTGGAACGGACCCATGCAATCTCTGTGGGGAGAGAGGACTTCTTTCTTGGGGAATGAAGCAGGTGGTTAGACTTTGACAGGGACTGAGGCATGCTCTCTTCATTATATCTGGAAATATGTCCCAACTGAAGTTTCCTTCATGACTTAGGTTTGGTTTCTTCTTTCCTTTTCTGGTCATATATAGCCCTTTTTTGATCCACCTCTCTCTACGTACCTCTTAGTCCTGTTCCTTCCAGCTTGTTTAGGCCTTCTCTCCTGGTTTTTTTTCTTTCTTCTTCTTTCTTTCTCTTCTTTCTTTCTTTCTTCTTTCTTTCTTTCTTTCTTTCTTTCTTTCTTTCTTTCTTTCTTTCTTTCTTTCTTTCTTTCTTTCTTTCTTTTTCTTTCTTTCTTTCTTTCTTTCTTTCTTCCTTCCTTCCTTCCTTCTTCCTTCTTTCCCTCCTCCCTCCTTCCTTCCTTCCTTCCTTCCTTCCTTCCTCCCTCCCTCCCTCCTCCTCCCTTCCTTCCTTCCTTCCTTCCTTCCTTCCTTCCTTCCTTCCTTCCTTCCTTCCTTCCTTCCTTCCTTCCTTCCTTCCTTCCTTCCTTCCTTCCTTCCTTCCTTCCTCCTTCCTTCCCTCCCTCCCTTCCTCTCCTTTTGTTACGGCCTCTGGATAGCCTCTCTAACCATTGATTTATGCCTGTTCCACCTCTCTCCCATAATGGGTGACAAGTTTCCCTCAATACATGTAGGGTGTATTCCAGCTTGCTACCTTTGTCTTACCTTCTGTCACTGATATGAGGCCTTCTTATTTTTGGATAACTGATGTAGTTATGTTATTCTTTTACTTCTGTTTTCCTAAATAACCTTGTACTCCATCATACCTCCCAAGTGTCCCTCTTTAGGAGCTGGTGTCCCTCTTTTTAGGAGATCAGACTGTGTGGTGTGTATATTAGTGTATTAAATTGCTCCACAGCAATAAAACTCATATAGTTGCTTGTATATACACTTTGGTCTTGTTCTAAATCATTTATTCAGTTACACAAAGAGGTGTCAATAGGTCACAAATTAACCTAAAAATACTCGGTAATGCCTTTCCTACTAGCCACGCCCCCAGCTAGGGTTGCCACCCAGCCGGTATTTTACCGGCAGGCCGGTAAAAAATTGGCTTCTTTCCAATGTTAGGTCTATGGAGAGAATGTCTTGGCCGGTATTTTTTTTAAAGAAAAGATGGCAACCCTACCCCCAGCTACAACCCCTAAAACACAAGTGTCCCTCTTTGACCATTTGAAATGTTGGGAGGTATGCTCCATGTTGTACATTCTGTTGCAGTTGTTTGTTTTACAATAAGATCCTGTTGTGATACAAGTGCTTCTGAATGTAAAAGTCAGTTATGCTACTCTATATGTGAGTTTAGATTTCTCAATAAAGCTCTTTAAAACTTAAAAAAAAATCACAAAAGGAAGCGCCTCTTTGTTCTCCTCTTTCTGCAGGTGCAGTCTATTGGATTCTGGTACATTAATTCCTTAGAGATTAGCTCACAGCTCAAAAATCTGCACTAATGTTGCTCATGGAAACTTACCCAAAGACAGACTCCCGGGGCGATAGTAAATACAGAAAACTACAGTTACAATGTAAATAAATATAGATAGATATACTGAGCTACTTTTAAAGGAACAATGACACCTACAAATGAAATGAGGTTATATAATCTTAAATATTATTATGTATTTCCAGCTAGCATCACTGATTATTTTATGTTACGCGTCTAAAATCTATTCCTAAACTTGAATGCATGTGTAGACCTATATAGACACTATATGGTTAATTTTATTGGTGCCGTTTGAAATGAAAAGTAAGAGTTAAGTCAGTTACTGTATCCTGAAAGGATGTTACCTTACCTCAGCCCATTAACACTTTGAGTGCCGGAGGGGTATGCAACGCATTGCTTTGCAATGCGTTGCATACCCCTCCGGCACTCAAAGGGTTAATGGACACCTATCTAGATTTCTGTCTTAATAAAAGTCAGGGAACCCTGCAAAAGGCAGGTATGGCTGCTCCCATAGGGCATACTAAGACGTGTTTTTGGTTTCAGATGCTACCCTGAAGTGTAGGATATTTAAGTGCATATATATTACCCAGATCATTTTTAGGTGTTAATGTTCCTTTAAAGAAACAGTCAACCTCATTAATGACTTTAGATATCCTGCAAATGCATGACGTGTAAAGTAAAACTTCCTATACTTTTTATTTTTTCTGTAATCTTCACCTATTTTTTTCTTGTTAACAAACTTGAGCTCTCTGGATCTATTTTCAGAGAGCTTTCTATTCGGAACTATGAAAGCAGGAATATTTATTCAATGTTGCAGTCTCCCTGCAGCTCTAAGGAATCTGTATGCTGTAGAGCCAGACCTTTGTACATTGTTTCACTGTCTTTTGTACATTGCATCTTTCTTACATTATTGCACTTTCACTGATTCCACAAGTCCCAGACAATACGACTGTACATATTATTTACTTGCTGAATGTATAGAATAAAAAAATTAGGTTGACAGACATTTTAACCCTTTGAGTGCCAGAGTGGCATGCAATGCATTGCAAAGCACTCAAAGGGTTAAGCAACTTGAGATAATCATACCTACACCTATAGTTCCCCTGCATACCTCCCAAGTGTCCCTCTTTAGATATATTAGGGTTCCATATTTCCCAAGTGTCCCTCTTTAGGAGATATTAGGGGTCCATACCTCCCAAGTGTCCTTTTTTTAGGATATATTAGGAGTCCATACCTCCCAAGTGTCCTTTTTTAGGAGATATTAGAGTTCCATACCTCCCAAGTGTTCCTCTTTAGAGATATTAAGGCTCAAAAGAACCTCCCAAATGTCCCTTTTTAGGGGAAATTACTGGTCTATACCTACCAAGTTTCCCTCTTTCTGAGATATTAGGGGTTCATACCTCCCAAGTGTCCCTCTTTAGGAGATATTAGGGTCCATTTCTCCCAAGTGTCCCTCTGTGGGAGATATTAGGGCTCCACACCTCCCAAGTGTTCCTCTTTAGGAGATATTAAAGGGATAGTAATACTTCATTTTAACTTTATTTTATTTTGTAGGCATTAAAAAAACATGAAGAATGATATAAGTCTTATCTCTGAAACCTTTATGGTTTAAGAGATATTCACAAACAAAGTATCCCCCCCCCTGTTCAACCAGATCAGAAGGGAGATGCCCAGGTAGACTGCAGAGAGGGACAATCTTCAATTAAGATAAGGGAAAAAGCTGAAAAACTTGTCAAGGGGGGAAGGGCTTTCATTGTTTTAATACAAAGAAAATTGTGACCTGTTATCTGTCTGGTCATACAACTAGATTCGCATCTGAGAAGAGATGGCTTACACTAGGAAAAAGGGGCGGGAGGGGAACTTTGCTTGTGAATATCTCATAAACCATAAAGGTTTGAGAGATAAGACTTATATCATTCTTCATGTTTTTTTAATGCCTACAAAATAAAATAAAGTTAAAACGAAGTATTACTATCCCTTTAAGGCTCCAAAGAACCTCTCAAATGTCACTTTTAGAAGTTATTAGGGGTCCATACCTCCCAAGTGTCCTTTTTTAGGAGATATTAGGGGTCCTTACCTCCAAAGTGTCCCTCTTTAGGAGATAGTAGGGTCCATTTCTCCCAAGTGTCCCTCTTTAGGCGATATCAGGGCTCAAAAGAACCTCCCAAATGTCCCTTTTTAGGAGAAATTACTGGTACATACCTCCTAAGTGTCCCTCTTTAGGAGATATTAGGGATCCATACCTTCCAAGTGTCCCTCTTTAGGAGACATTAGGGATCCATACCTCCCAAGTGTCCCTCTTTAGGAGATATTAGGGGTCCATAACTCCCAAGTGTCCATCTTTTGGAGATATTAGAGCTCCATACCTCCCAAGTGCCCCTCTTTAGTTGATATTAGGCTTCCATGTCTCCTAAGTGTCCCTCTTTAGGAAGGACAGCCCCTCTTTTAGACCCAAATCCCTCTTTCCCTCCCTGAGATCCCTCTTTTTAGGCAATCAGACTGTGTGTGTATATAAGTGTATCACATTGCTCCAAAGCAATAAAACTCATTAATGTTTGTTTAAATGTAAGTATAGGTGTTTATACATTAGTCTGTGTAAATAAAATCCTTTCATTCAGTTACATAAAGAGGTGTCAGTAGGTCATGAAATTATCTAAACGTTCTTGGTAATGCCCCATCCACCAGACATGCCACCAGAAACAACCCCTAAAACACAAGTGTCCCTTTTTAGGAGATATTGGGGGTCCATACATCCCAAGTGTCCCTCTTTAGGATATATTAGGGATCCATACCTCCAAGTGTCCCTCTTTAGGCGACATTAGGGATCCATACCTCCCACGTGTCCCTCTTTAGGAGATATTAGGGGTCCATACCTCCCAAGTGTCCCTCTTTAGAATATATTAGGGATCCATACCTCCAAGTGTCCCTCTTTAGGCGATATTAGGGTTCCATACCTCCCAAGTGTCCCTGTTTAGGATATATTAGGGATCCATACCTCCCACGTGTCCCTCTTTAGGAGATATTAGGGGTCCATACCTCCCACGTGTCCCACTTTAGGAGATATTAGAGATCCATACCTCCAAGTGTCCCTCTTTAGGAGACATTAGGGATCCATACCTCCCAAGTGTCCCTCTTTAGGAGATATTAGGGGTCCATAACTCCCAAGTGTCCGTCTTTTGGAGATATTAGAGCTCCATACCTCCCAAGTGTCCCTCTTTAGTTGATATTAGGGTTCCATGTCTCCTAAGTGTCCCTCTTTAGGAAGGACAGTCCCACTTTTAGACCCAAATCCCTCTTTCCCTCCCTGAGATCCCTCTTTTTAGGCAATCAGACTGTGTGTGTGTATATAAGAGTATCCCATTGCTCCAAAGCAATAAAACTCATTAATGTTTGTTTAAACGTAATTATAGGTATTTATACATTAGTCTGTATAAATAAAATCCTTTCATTCAAGGGCTAATAATACTTCATTTTATCTTTATTTTATTTTGTAGGCATTAAAAAAACATGAAGAACGATATGTCTTATCTCTCAAACCTTTATGGTTTGAGAGATAGTCACAAGCAAAGTTTCCCCTCCCGCCCCTTTTACCTAGTGTAAGCCATCTCTTCTCAGATGTGGAATGCAGTCCATAGAACAGACAGATAACCACAGGGGACAATCTTCTTCCTATGAGAACAATGAAAGCTCTGCCCCCCTTGACAAGTTTTTCAGGTTTTTCCCTTATCTTAATTGAAGATTGTCCCTCTCTGCAGTCTACCTGGGCACCTCCCTTCTGATCTGGCTGAGCAGTGTTACATCAGTAAAAGGAACGGGAGGGAGATACTTTATCATTGAATTACTCTAGAACTACAACTCTGACAGAAGTGAAATAACACTCTCCAAAGTCCAAATACTATGATGATTAATTAGAGCTGCTTTTATTATGAAACATTACTATCCCTTTAAGTTACACAAAGAGGTGTCAATAGGTCATGAAATTATCTAAACATTCTTGGTAATGCCCCATCCACCAGACATGCCACCAGAAACAACCCCTAAAACACAAGTGTCCCTTTTTGGCCATCTGAAATGTTGGGAGGAGGTAAGAGATGTTTCAGAGCTGTACATTGAAAAGCACTCATTGATTTTATGGACTCCTCGCGATACACAGGAGAAGAAGAATGACAATTGTGAAGATTAAGATGTTCAGCACATTCTTGTCTTCTTTCTCACTTTCTGGCACAGATCCCACTGATTGTCAGGAAATCTGCTTGTACTCTAGCTGTGTCCCAACGAATACCTCCCACATGTACATCCTAACAGTTTATTTTCTAAAAGATAATTTGTTTAGACATTAACCTGCTTATAGCACTGACTTGGAGTGGAAATATCAATGGGCTTTAGCTAGAGAAATGCAAATGATTGATCCTTTTTTCTGATGAATTGTAATGGGGAATTTAATTGCATCTATGCAGATAAATTAAGGTCACTTTATACTGTTTCTATGAGAGACTTGTGGCTTCGATCTGGGATATGATAACTTACTATGCAAAAGCAAAGAGGTCCAGATGTCCACCCTAAAATAGGAGTAATTCAGGGGCATATCAACTGTGTTATAGGGGTCACGTGAAAATTCCCTTTTATGTAAATGGTCCTTTTAACCTCTTAAGGACCATGTGACGTGCTATGACTGTCACTTGGTTTATGCCAGAGACATACAGAGGGGTTGTGTACTTGTGTGTGCTTCTCATGACACTCTCTTCTCTTGTGTGTATGGGTGTGTGTGTGTGTGTCTGTATGTATGTGTGTGTGTATATGTGTGTGTGTCTGTATGTATGTATGTATGTGTGTGTGTACATGTGTATGGGTGTGTGTGTGTGTCTGTATGTATGTGTGTGTGTGTATGGGTGTGTGTGTGTCTGTATGCGTGTGTATGTATGTGTGTGTATGTGTGTGTGTATATGTGTATGTGTGTGTGTATGTGTGTATATGTATGTATGTGTGTGTGTGTGTATGTCTGTATGTGTGTGTATATGTGTGTCTGTATGCATGTGTGGGTGTGTATGTGTGTGTGTGTGTATATCTGTATGTGTATGTGTCTGTATGTGTGTGTATTTGTGTATGGGTGTGTATGTGTGTGTGTGTGTCTGTATGTGTGTGTGTGTATGTATGTGTGTGTGCGTGTATGTATGTGTGTATGTCTGTATATGTGTGTGTCTGTATGCGTGTGTGTGTATGTGTGTGTATCTGTATGTGTGTGTATGTATATGTATGTGTGTGTGTGTGTGTGTCTGTATGTGTGTGTATGTGTGTGTGTATGTATGTGTGTATGTGTGTGTATGTGTGTGTGTGTGTGTGTATCTGTGTGTGTATGTGTGTGTGTGTGTGTGTGTGTGTGTGTATGGGTGTGTGTGTGTATGTGTGTGTATGTCTGTATGTGTGTCTGTATGCATGTGTGTGTGTGTGTATGTGTCTGTATGTGTGTGTGTGTGTGTGTGTGTGTGTGTATGTCTGTATGTGTCTGTATGTATGTGTATGTGTCCTCGTGTGTGTATGTGTGCGTTTGTGTATGTATCTGTATGTCTGTGTGTCTGTATGTGTGTGTATGTGTGTGTATGTGTGTGTCTGTATGAGTGTGTCTATTTGTGTGTGTCTGTATGTACGTGTGTGTATGTCTGTATGTGTGTGTGTGTGTGTGTATGTGTGACTTGGTATGTGTGTGCTGTATGTGTGACTGTGTGTGTATGTGTGTGTGTGTATGTGTGTGTGTGTATGTGTGACTGTAAGTGTGTGTGTGTGTGCTGTATGTGTGACTGTGTGTGTGTGAATGTGTGAATGTATGTGTGTGTGTCTATATGTGTGACTGTGTGTGTATGTGTGACTGTAAGTGTGTGTGTGTGCTGTATGTGTGACTGTGTGTGGTAACACTGTATTCTTTATGCTAGTATGCTATATTGAATTACCATTATAAAGGTATTATTTTTTAAACTCCATCCCCTCCCGCCTCTTCTCTCACTCTTGGAGCTCATCTCCCAGTTTGCCCACCTCCTGTGCTCACTTTTGCCCTCCATCTTTAACTTGGTCCCTCCACTTCCCTGCCTCCATATCACGGTGTTCTATTCACCTACTTGCCTCCATATCACAGTGTTCTGTTCACCTTCCCTGCCTCCATATCACAGTGTTCTGTTCACCTACCTGCCTCCATATCACAGTGATCTGTTCACCTTCCCTGCCTCCATATCACAGTGTTCTGTTCACCTTCCCTGCCTCCATATCACAGTGATCTGTTCACCTTCCCTGCCTCCATATCACAGTGTTCTGTTCACCTTCCCTGTCTCCATATCACAGTGTTCTGTTCACCTTCCCTGTCTCCATATCACAGTATTCTGTTCACCTTCCCTGCCTCCATATCAGAGTGATCTGTTCACCTTCCCTGCCTCCATATCACAGTGATCTGTTCACCTTCCCTGCCTCCATATCACAGTGTTCTGTTCACCTTCCCTGTCTCCATATCACAGTATTCTGTTCGTCCTCTTTGCCTCCATTTCACAGTGTTCTGTTCACCTACCTGCCTCCATATCACAGTGTTCTGTTCACCTTCCTTGTCTTCATATCACAGTTTTCTGTTCGTCCTCACTGCCTCCATATCACAGTGTTCTGTTCCTCCTCCCTGCCTCCATATCAGTGTTCTGTTCCTCCTCCCTGCCTCCATATCACAGTGTTCTGTTCACCTTCCTTGTCTTCATATCACAGTGTTCTGTTCGTCCTCCCTGCCTACATATCACAGTGTTCTGTTCCTCCTCCCTGCCTCCATATCACAGTGTTCTGTTCACCTTCCTTCTTTTCATATCACAGTGTTCTGTTCACCTTCCTTGTCTTCATATCACAGTGTCCTGTTCGTCCTCCTTGCCTCCATATCACAGTGTTCTGTTCACCTTCCTTGTCTTCATATCACAGTGTTCTGTTCATCCTCTCTGTCTCCATATCACAGTGTTCTGTTCACCTTCCTTGTCTCCATATCACAGTGTTCTGTTCGTCCTCCTTGTCTTCATATCACAGTGTTCTGTTCGTCCTCCTTGCCTCCATATCACAGTGTTCTGTTCACCTCCTTGTCTTCATATCACAGTGTTCTGTTCCTCCTCCCTGCCTCCATATCACAGTGTTCTGTTCACCTTCCTTCTCTTCATATCACAGTGTTCTGTTCACCTTCCTTGTCTTCATGTCACAGTGTCCTGTTCGTCCTCCTTGCCTCCATATCACAGTGTTCTGTTCACCTTCCTTGTCTTCATATCACAGTGTTCTGTTCATCCTCTCTGTCTCCATATCACAGTGTTCTGTTCACCTTCCTTGTCTCCATATCACAGTGTTCTGTTCGTCCTCCTTGTCTTCATATCACAGTGTTCTGTTCGTCCTCCTTGCCTCCATATCACAGTGTTCTGTTCACCTTCCTTGTCTCCATATCACAGTGTTCTGTTCGTCCTCCTTGCCTCCATATCACAGTGTTCTGTTCACCTCCTTGTCTTCATATCACAGTGTTCTGTTCGTCCTCTCTGCCTCCATATCACAGTGTTCTGTTCGTCCTCTCTGTCTCCATATCACAGTGTTCTGTTCACCTTCCTTGTCTCCATATCACAGTGTTCTGTTCGTCCTCCTTGCCTCCATATCACAGTGTTCTGTTCACCTCCTTGTCTTCATATCACAGTGTTCTGTTCGTCCTCACTGCCTCCATATCACAGTGTTCTGTTCGTCCTCTCTGTCTCCATATCACAGTGTTCTGTTCATCCTCTCTGCCTACATATCACAGTGTTCTGTTCGTCCTCTCTGCCTCCATATCACAGTGTTCTGTTTGTCCTACCTACCTCCATATCACAGTGTTCTGTTTGTCCTCCCTGCCTCCATATCACAGTGTTCTGTTCGTCCTCTCTGCCTCCATATCACAGTGTTCTGTTCGTCCTCCTTGCCTCCATATCACAGTGTTCTGTTCACCTTCCTTGTCTCCATATCACAGTGTTCTGTTCGTCCTCCTTGCCTCCATATCACAGTGTTCTGTTCACCTCCTTGTCTTCATATCACAGTGTTCTGTTCGTCCTCACTGCCTCCATATCACAGTGTTCTGTTCGTCCTCTCTGTCTCCATATCACAGTGTTCTGTTCATCCTCTCTGCCTACATATCACAGTGTTCTGTTCGTCCTCTCTGCCTCCATATCACAGTGTTCTGTTTGTCCTACCTACCTCCATATCACAGTGTTCTGTTTGTCCTCCCTGCCTCCATATCACAGTGTTCTGTTCGTCCTCTCTGCCTCCATATCACAGTGTTCTGTTCGTCCTCCTTGCCTCCATATCACAGTGTTCTGTTCGTCTTCCCTGTCTCCATATCACAGTGTTCTGTTCGTCCTCTCTGCCTCCATATCACAGTGTTCTGTTCGTCCTCCTTGCCTCCATATCACAGTGCTCTGTTCGTCCTCCTTGCCTCCATATCACAGTGTTCTGTTCATCCTCCTTGCCTCCATATCACAGTGTTCTGTTCACCTCCTTGTCTTCATATCACAGTGTTCTGTTCGTCCTCACTGCCTCCATATCACAGTGTTCTGTTCGTCCTCTCTGCCTCCATATCACAGTGTTCTGTTCGTCCTCTCTGCCTCCATATCACAGTGTTCTGTTCGTCCTCTCTGCCTCCATATCACAGTGTTCTGTTCGTCCTCCTTGCCTCCATATCACAGTGTTCTGTTCGTCCTCTCTGTCTCCATATCACAGTGTTCTGTTCGTCCTCTCTGCCTCCATATCACAGTGTTCTGTTCATCCTCCCTGCATCCATATCACAGTGTTCTGTTCGTCCTCTCTGCCTACATATCACAGTGTTCTGTTCGTCCTCCCTGCCTCCATATCACAGTGTTCTGTTCATCCTCTCTGTCTCCATATCACAGTGTTCTGTTCGTCCTCTCTATCTCCATATCACAGTGTTCTGTTTATCCTCTCTGCCTCCATATCACAGTGTTCTGTTCGTCCTCTCTGCCTCCATATCACAGTGTTCTGTTCGTCCTCCCTGCCTCCATATCACAGTGTTCTGTTCGTCCTCTCTGTCTCCATATCACAGTGTTCTGTTTATCCTCTCTGCCTCCATATCACAGTGTTCTGTTTGTCCTCCCTGACTCCATATCACAGTGTTCTGTTCGTACTCCTTGCCTCCATATCACAGTGTTCTGTTCACCTTCTCTGTCTCCATATGACAGTGTGCTGTTTGATTCCTCTGCCTACATATCACAGTGTTCTGTTCATCCTCCCTGCCTCCATATCACAGTGTTCTGTTCACCTTCCTTGTCTTCATATCAAAATATGCTGTTCGCCCTTCCTCCTTCCATATCAGTGTTCTGTTCACCTTCCTTGTCTTCATATCACAGGGTGCTGTTCGCCCTCCCTGCCTCTATATCATAGTGTGCTGTTCTCCCTCCCTGACTCCATATCGCTGTGTGCTTTTTGTCTTCTCTGCCTCTATATAACAGTGTGATGCTTGCCTTCTCTGCCTCCATATCACCATGTGCTGTTCGCCTTCTCTGCCTCTATATAACAGTGTGCTGTTCGCCTTCTCTGCCTCTATATCACAGTGTGCTGTTTGCCTTCTCTCTCTCCATATCGTAGTGTGCTTTTCTCCCTCTCTGCCTCCATATCAAGTGAACCAAGTGACTGATACCTAGAAACTGAAGATATTTAAAAGAGTATGAACGTTATTCTTTTCAGCTTATACTGTCCTCTTAAAATGACAGCTGTGTAATGATATATTGGTTTAGTGGATGAAGAGTTCCCTTGTGACCCAAGACTGCAAAAAAACAAACAAACTGATTAACTGATACTTATGAAATCGTAATTGTAGCTGCAACAAAACACTAGGGGCACTAAATGTAATTATTAAGAATCACAGTGTAAATGGAGGCTGCTGTACAAATTAAGAATTAACATAATTAACACATTTTGTAGAACAGAGCTGTTGTCATTATGTCATGGAAATCATTCCCATAAGTGGGTTTTCCATTGACCTATTGCTATGACTGATATGAAATTATACAAAAGGAAAAACCGAGAGATTATTATGAGCAGAAAACAGGTAAAATACAGATCATATATACACAATGTTCAGACCTGCGGGGGAATAATGTATGGTACAAGGCACAAACTGTGTAATATCTGCAATATCAATCTATTCATTGTAACAGAGTCTAATAATAAATTGGCCCCGGTGGACACCTACAAATGTCTTGGTATGTGGCTTGACCCCAGGCTCAATTTTGGTCTTCATATTGATAAATTAACATCCAAACTATATCCCAAAACAAGTGCTCTGTTTAGAAACAAATCCAGTTTAAAGGGATAGTAATACATCATTTTAAAAAATCTCCATCTTGCAGCTATTAAAGCTTAACCCCTTAAGGACCATTGACGTGGCAGGACCGTCACGTTGGTCCGGCACTTAAGGACCAGTGATGGTCCTGGCACGTCACTTACTTTTACTCACCGCGCTCCTGTAGGATCGCGGTGAGTAATACCGGGGACTGAAGTTGATCGATCCAAGACCGGAGCGATCTCTTTCAGTCCCCCGTTCAGCATGCCACCTCACGTGATCACTCATGTGGGACGTCATGTCAAAGATTCCTATGTAGTGTTTAAAGGATCGCACGCCCCGGGACCGCTGGTCCTTAATGGGTTAAACTAAATGCCCAATGTCCCATTAAAAAGTTTGTGTCAGTACTATAAAGGCTTGGGTTCTCCCTGCCCACTCTTGTGAAAATCACCTCCTCAGATTTGCTGCATGCGGCCGATCTCCCCCCCACAACCACCATCGCAGGGTGGGGTGAACAGCAAACCAGAGGCCACTTCAGTTTTTTAAATCTCTAGACATGGCAACTGGCACTGTGATGATGCACCTTTTTAGATGGCCCTAGTGTAGTGAGGCAGAGAGTCAGAGTACCCATTAAATAAAGGTTAAGCCCAGTAGTCTGCTCTCCGTTGGTGTTCCCCCTCATTATATGCAAGTGTAACACATTCCCTGTATACACTTTCCACGGACATGGGGACTATCAGTTCAGCACCATGGACGGTGGCTGGTTTGGGTTCCCTGAGTCCAGTGGACACCAGCTCTTCAGCACAGTGATCAGTGCATCAGGAGGTCTGCATTGACTCAAAGATAACATTCTTCAAGCACACGCACCAGCCTTCAGGACAATGGCCACCACTCCAGGGGCTCATCTGGACTAATCGAATTGCCTACAGTACACAAATTGGTGAGGAGGAGAATTAATTAGCCATTGTCATATAGGGGCTTGTCTGCAGGGCTCCTGTTGGATGGGTTTTTAGCCCTGAGTCTTGGTGGCAATTTCCCAACTGGCTGATTCAGGTCTCCTGGAGGGTAGACCATTCATGTTCACCTAGACCTCTAGGGAATAGGGGAATGAGCACGGGAAACATGAACCTGTGGCCTAAGATTGTGTGAGGATTTATACTGGGGTATGTGTACATTGGGTGTGTCATTTGTGTTTTCAGATTTGTCACCACAAGGTGTGACTAGTCTCCCAACATGCTCTGACACCCCAAGAACATCTTGAACATAACAATCAGAGCAAACTCATCCTTTGAGCCTGATCTTCAATTGCCTCAGTCTAGAATGAAGCTTTCTTCATGTGCATTATGCTACACTGGCACAGCATCCTTTACAAGTTGCAAAGGACCCAGGATTCCCACTTTATTTAAAATTAATTTATATTTAATGTTCCCATGAGTTTAGGAAGTAAGGGTGTGCACTGCAGACTTCCCAGTTCTTCTCAATAATTTTATCAGTGGATGGGGCTGTTGAATGTTCAATGCTAAGGAGGTCTCCAGTGGATTACTCTGCAGTAAAGGGAACGTGCATGTTCTGAATTGAGCTTTCAGAACATGCAATGATGACATTTAGTGACATATGTATCAAATATGTTAAAAGACATAGCGGACATACAAAAATATTAAAATAAAAATTAGTGACAGTTAAGAAAATCTGCTGAATAATGACTTTCTAGTGAAATGTTCATACATATTAGAGATCAGCAAATCTTTCCAAGGGGGTAAATTTAGTATAAGAATTTGCTGGGGGGGGTGCAGATTGGTCAGAACACACACACATATGCACACACACATACAAAAGTGCACCCACAAACACATGCACAACACACATGTATAAACACACACATATGCACAAGCACACATGCACAAACACACACACACAAATGCACACACATGCAAAAGCACACATGCACACACACACACATGCACAAACACACACACATGCATAAACTCACACACACATGCATACACATGCACACACATACACACACACAAATGCACACACAGGCATACGCTCACATGCATACACACATGTGCATACACACATGTGCACAAACACACACACATATACACATGCACACACACCTCTAGCAGTTAAGAAAATCTGCTAAATAACAACTTTTAGTGAAATGTTCATACATATTAGGGATCAGCAAATATTTCCAAGGGGCAAATTTGGTATTAGAATTTGCTGGGGGGTGCATATTGGTCAAAACACACACACACGCATACACACCCATACACACTTATACATATACACACACTCATACACACACTCATACAAGCCCATACACACTCATACATATACACACACTCATACACATACATATACACACATGCATACACACCCATACACACTTATACATACACACACACATATACACACACATGCATACACACACATGCATACACACCTATACACACACATATACACACACACATGCATACACACACCCACACTCATACACACACGCATACACACACACAGATACATATACACACATGCATACACACCCATACACACTTATACATACACACACATATACACACACATGCATACACACACATGCATACACACCTATACACACACATATACACACACACATGCATACACACACCCACACTCATACACACACGCATACACACACACAGATACATATACACACATGCATACACACCCATACACACTTATACATACACACACATATACACACACATGCATACACACAAATGCATACACACCTATACACACACATATACACACACACATGCATACACACACCCACACTCATACACACACGCATACACACACACAGATACATATACACACATGCATACACACCCATACACACACACTCATGCTCACACACACATGCACACACGCACACACACATATACACACACATGCATACACACCCATACACACTCATACATATACACACACATACACACACATGTATACACACACACACATATACACACACATGCATACACACTCATACATATACACATACTCATACACACACGCAAACACACATGCATACACAAACACACACACGTGCACAAGCATACACACACACATACACACGTACATACACACAATGACACACACACATACAAACACTCATGCACAAACATACACACATACACACACAAACACACACCTTTAGCATTTAAAGGGCTAAAATCCCACATTTTTGTATCATGTACGTTTTTATTATGGTTTTTGGTTATAACAAAACAAACCATAATTTATAAAGTGTCACACAGTCTTGTAGTACTGTGTATGGAATGAGACTGAAGGTTATCTGTTACCACTGAACATTTGTTCCTATTTTATTTGTGCCTTATGGTGCAGAAATGTTTTAAGTCTTCCTGTACATCAGCCTCAATAATTCCATTAGGGCTACCCTATCATAGGGAAGGTGTAGTCAATGGTTAGACCTCAAACTGCTGTGGACTACAAATCCCATCATCATCAACCAATCATTTTTAGAGCTTCATCTTTTCTTGTGCACGACCTTCCTGTGTCCAAGATTTTTCCTCAAGGCATAGATGCCCTGTAGATTGTCTGATGTAGAGAGAGGAAATTCTACCCCGCACACCTGTCCGTCACAATAAGGAATAAACCACATTTGTGAAACTAGTGATCCTTAAAGAGATAGTAATATCAACATAGGTTGTTATAATCAATTATTCATTATAATGAATGGTACTTTTATAGTGCTCTTATAATTTTATTTTAAAGTTTCCCCCTCTCTCCAGTTTTCCCTATGTCACCCAGGGTGTCCTCAGATCTAAAAGGTGGTCCGGACAGATCACAACAAGGGATAATATTGTGTGTTTAAAGGGATAGTAATGTTTTACAAAAACAGCAGCTCCTATTAATCTTCATAGTATTTGGGCCATGGAGAGTGTTATTTCTATACTGTCAGAGTTGTAGTTCAAGAGTAACTGAATGATAAAGTATCCCTCTCCCACCCCTTTTACTGATGTAACACTGCTCACCTCAGAGCAGCAAGACTGTCCGGATGGATCACAGAGAGGGACAATCTTCAGTGATCATAAGGAAAAACCTGAAAAACCTGTCAAGGGGGCAGGGTTTTCCTTATGATCACAGTAAGAAGATTGTCCCTTGCTGTGACCTGTCCGGTCAAGATACCAGATTCCACATCTGAGGGGAGGTGACTTACACTAGGTAAAAGGGGTGGGAGGGGGACACTTTATCATTCAATTACTCTTATCACATTGTACAAGTATATGAGAGGTCAATACAAGGATCTCTGCAGTGAGCTATTTATTCCAAGGCCTGATCAGGTGACCAGGGGACACCCCTTGAGATTAGAGGAAATGAAGTTTTGACTTCAGCAGAGGAAGGGCTTTTTTTACAGTAAGGTCTGTTAAATTGTGGAATTCCTTGCCAAAGGAGGTGGTTATGGCAGATACAATGGATACATTTAAGAGAAGATTAGATACATTTCTTTCAAAAGGGAACATACAGGGCATACTGTATATTAGTAGGGAAATCACAAAGGACTGATAAAACTAACTTATTTGGTATCAGGAAAGCTATACAGTTTTCATGTAACTAGGATATGAGGCAAAGGTTAAACTTGATGGACTTGTGTCTTTATTCAACCTAATTTACTAAGTTACTATGTAACTACAACTCTGACAGTATTGAAATAACACATTCCATGGCCAAAATACTATGAAGATTAATTGGAGCTGCTTTTATTTTGAAACATTACTATCCCTTTAAATATAAGGAAAACCCTGACTCCTGATGAAGGGGAGCAGGGTTTTCCTTAAGTTGATACAATATCTGTCTCTCAGATCTGAGGAAACTCAGCATGATGTAGGGAGAAGGGGGTGGAGGGGGAACTTTATCTTGACAAAGGTAATGCATGTTATAAAAAGATGATAGTGAATAATCAGTCTTATCTTCATATGTTGACATTACTATCTCTTTAAAGGGATAGTAATGTTTCATAATAAAAGCAGCTCTAATTAATCATCATAGTATTTGGACTTTGGAGAGTGTTATTTCAATTCTGTCAGAGTTGTAGTTCAAGAGTAATTCAATGACAAAGTATCCCCCTCCCACCCCTTTTACTGATGTAACACTGCTCAGCCAGAGCAGAAGGGAGGTGCCCAGGTAGACTGCAGAGAGGGACAATCTTCAATTAAGATAAGGGAAAAACCTGAAAAACTTGTCAAGGAGGGCAGGGCTTTCATTGTTCTCATAGGAAGAAGATTGTCCCCTTCTGTTATCTGTCTGGTCTATGGACTGGATTCCACATCTGAGAAGAGATGGCTTACACTAGGTAAAAGGGGCGGGAGGGGAAACTTTGCTTGTGAATATCTCTCAAACCATATCGTATCGTTCTTCATGTTTTTTTAATGCCTACAAAATAAAATAAAGAAAAAAACGAAGTATTACTATCCCTTTAAGATCACTTACTACGTTAAACCATGCATTATGTTTAAATGACAAGTAACCTAGCAAAAGGTCACTGCAACACCCATTAGTAGTATCCACAACTTACAGTGATTAGTGTGCAGGACCCCCATGGATTTCTCCTACCCAGACCTGGTAATGTGAACTTCAGAGAGAGCACTCATCATGATTGGATGTTGTGATGTCCACCCACGTGCACATCCAATAGGAATTTGGCTGACACTGCTAGTCCTGCCACTAGTATCATAAACGTACAGCTGTCAGTGAACAGGTCCCGCTTCACCTCTAGCTGGTACTGTCAGCTCCAGAGAGACAGCTGATGATTCATTTTGACTGCTGTGATATCACACTCACCTGCACAGAGAGTAAGAATATAGCTTGCCTCTATCCTTGCACAATGTGAGACAAGAAGCCCTGGGGGGATCTGCTCAATTACTGCTATAGTTTTATAATGCTGCTGCTCTTAGAGGTTCCGGTGGAGGTAACTGCTGAAAGACTGAACTTTAGCAAAGCAATTTGTTGCACACCCCTCTGGCACAGAAAGGGTTTTAAAAAATGGTATTCGTGCCATGTAAACACAAATGTCATGTCTCTTTATCGAGTGGAAATGGTGTACTCCTAGGATTTTAATTAGAGCACATTTTCATGAATGACAATTTGTAACAGAGCGATATATGAAAATGTTGGCCCAAGCTGAACCTCAGACTGTGTCAAACAAATGTTTGGATTGTGTGTAAACTCAAGTTTATAACAGAGATAAGGGAATGTATTGTCTCTTCCTGCCAACCCCCCCCCCCCCCCACACACACACACACACACTTCCCATTCCAATTTTCGTTCATGAGGAGTTCATGGAAGGACACAGAACTATTTATTTCATAATTATAATTGGCTCAATATGGGGAATTTAATTCATTGTGCTTATTTCTAAGAAGTGATTTAAGTAGAGGATCATTAAAAGACAAATTATTTATTCATTTATTGTAAGTCTTTATTTTCCCTGTAAGACTCCTCTAATTACAGTAGACATGTCAGCCAAAGAAAAGCTTAGTTCACTATAATTTGAAAACTGCCTATCTGTTGTGTATGTGTCATATGTCAACATCCTCACCTCACTGAGAACATCCATCTTGGGAGATTTTGAACTATTGTCAATTGGTCACTCTATGCAAATTAGTTAGTGCATTCAGGTAGGAAGTGATAGGTGGGAGGGAGAGCAGTATTGAATGTTAATATAGGGCTGGTAGGAAGTGGCAGGTTTGAGAGAGTACTATGGAATGTTAATATAGGGCTGGCAGGAAGTGGCAAGTGGGAAAGCAGTATGGAAATTTAATATAGAGCTGGAAGGAAGTAGTAGGGGGGAGGGAGGAGAGTAGTATGGAATGTTACTATAGGGCTGGCAGGAAGTGGCAAGTGGTAGAGGAATATGACATATTAATACAGGGCTGGCAGGAAGTGGCAGGTTGGATGGAGGGCGGTAGGGAATGTTAATATAGGGCTGGCAGGAAGTGACAGGTTGGAAGGAGAACAGTGTAGAATATTAGTGTCTGGATGGCATGCCAGTGAGTACTGTGCAATTTGCAGATAACTTCTTTAGTGTGATAAACTCTCTAGTTCCTATGTTATTCTATGGGAGATCTTTAGTTATAGACTAGAGGGGGAGATGTACTAAGGTGTGATAAAGAGGAGATAACTTCTCCAGTGAGATAAACTCTCCAGTTCCTATGTTATTCTATGGGAGAGATTTAGTTATAGACTACAGGGGGAGATGTACTAAGGTGTGATAAAGAGGAGATAATTTCTCCAGTGAGATAAACTCTCCAGTTCCTATGTTATTCTATAGGAGAGATTTAGTTATAGACTACAGGAGGAGATGTACTAAGGTGTGATAAAGAGGAGATAATTTCTCCAGTGTGATAAACTCTCCAGTTCCTATGTTATTCTATGGGAGATCTTTAGTTATAGACTACAGGAGGAGATGTACTAAGGTGTGATAAAGAGGAGATAACTTCTCCAGTGAGATAAACTCTCCAGTTCCTATGTTATTATATGGGAGAGATTTAGTTATAGACTACAGGGGGAGATGTACTAAGGTGTGATAAAGAGGAGATAACTTCTCCAGTGAGATAAACTCTCCAGTTCCTATGTTATTCTATGGGAGAGATTTAGTTATAGACTACAGGGGAGATGTACTAAGGTGTGATAAAGAGGAGATAATTTCTCCAGTGAGATAAACTCTCCAGTTCCTATGTTATTATATGGGAGAGATTTAGTTATAGATTACAGGGGAGATGTACTAAGGTGTGATAAAGAGGAGATAATTTCTCCAGTGAGATAAACTCTCCAGTTCCTATGTTATTCTATAGGAGAGATTTAGTTATAGACTACAGGAGGAGATGTACTAAGGTGTGATAAAGAGGAGATAATTTCTCCAGTGTGATAAACTCTCCAGTTCCTATGTTATTCTATGGGAGATCTTTAGTTATAGACTACAGGAGGAGATGTACTAAGGTGTGATAAAGAGGAGATAACTTCTCCAGTGAGATAAACTCTCCAGTTCCTATGTTATTATATGGGAGAGATTTAGTTATAGACTACAGGGGGAGATGTACTAAGGTGTGATAAAGAGGAGATAACTTCTCCAGTGAGATAAACTCTCCAGTTCCTATGTTATTCTATGGGAGAGATTTAGTTATAGACTACAGGGGAGATGTACTAAGGTGTGATAAAGAGGAGATAATTTCTCCAGTGAGATAAACTCTCCAGTTCCTATGTTATTATATGGGAGAGATTTAGTTATAGATTACAGGGGAGATGTACTAAGGTGTGATAAAGAGGAGATAATTTCTCCAGTGAGATAAACTCTCCAGTTCCTATGTTATTCTATGGGAGAGATTTAGTTATAGACTACAGGGGAGATGTACTAAGGTGTGATAAAGAGGAGATAACTTCTCCAGTGAGATAAACTCTCCAGTTCCTATGTTATTCTATGGGATATATTTAGTTATAGACTACAGGGGAAATGTACTAAGGTGTGATAAAGAGGAGATAACTTCTCCAGTGAGATAAACTCTCCAAGTCCTATATTATTCTACATGGATCCAGTGCCCTAAGATTTCTCCAACTTAAAGGGATAGTAATGTTTCATAATAAAAGCAGCTCTAATTAATCATCATAGTATTTGGACTTTGGAGAGTGTTATATCAATACTGTCAGAGTTGTAGTATAAGAGTAATTCAATGACAAAGTATCCCCCTCCCGCCCCTTTTTCTGATGTAACACTGCTCAGCCAGATCAGAAGGGAGGTGCCCAGGTAGACTGCAGAGAGGGACAATCTTCAATTAAGATAAGGGAAAAACCTGAAAAACTTGTCAAGGGGGGCAGGGATTTCAGTGTTCTCATAGGAAGAAGATTGTCCCCTTCTGTTATCTGTCTAGTCTATGGACTGGATTCCACATCTGAGAAGAGATGGCTTACACTAGGTAAAAGGGGCGGGAGGGGAAACTTTGCTTGTGAATATCTCATAAACCATAAAGGTTTGAGAGATAAGACTTATATCGTTCTTCATGTTTTTTTAATGCCTACAAAATAAAATAAAGTTAAAACAAAGTATTACTATCCCTTTAAAAGGTCTTAGTGCATTGGCTCAATAAAATAACATATGAACTGAGGAATTTATCACACCTTGCTGCATCTCCACTGTACTCTACAACTAAAGTTCTCTTGTAAAATAACACAGGAAATGGATAGTTTATGTCACTAGGGAAGTTACCTCCACTTTATCATCTCTTTAGTACCTCAAATTAGGAGTAAAAGTGATTTTTTGATCTAAAGTAAATTGCTATATAAAGACACAGGACCCACACTCTGCTATGTAATACCTTTAATTAAGTGATCTTGTTAACTAATTATGTTGCAGGAAAAATCTAGAACTCTCCTTTTACCTAAGGGGTCTAGAACCCATTTAGGAGAACAGTGATTTTAAAACAGGAGTCCTTGCATTAGACTAAATGTGTAATCAAGAAGTATGTGTGTGAATGAACTGAAGATGGAATTCTCCTTAGGAGTCAATGAATTATAAGTGTAAGATTGATGACTGTCACAGTGAATGCTTGAATGTGTCCTAAGCAGAGGTAAAGAGAAGCTGGGTAGTAACATCTTTAATAAATTAACTCCCTTTGAGAGATGAATAAAATACAAAAGTATTAAAAGGAGTTTGGTTTCACTTATATGTGTGAAATAAGGTGTGAAATTACATCTCACAAAATGTAAAAAAGGTTATGAAAGTGTTTCACTCAAGGAACAATGCGGGCCGATGTATACAATCCATTCTTAGTGTATGTTTATGAATTGTTGCTAAAATTTATTTATAAAGAACTAAAGTCAAGTTTCTAAACGTATCTGTCCGAGAATATTCTCCATACCTCATACACTATCTTTATAAACTCCCATTATTAACCGGTTATACCTGGTGTTAACCCTTTGAGTGCCAAAGGTGTATGGAATGCATTACACTCTGGCACTCAAAGGGTTAAAGGGATAGTAATGTTTCACAAAAACAGACGCTCCAATTAATCTTCATAGTATTTGGGCCAAGGAGAGTGTTATTTCATTACTGTCAGAGTTGTAGTTCAAGAGTAATTGAATGATAAAGTTTCCCCTCCAGTCCCTTTTACCTAGTGTAAGCCATCTCTTCTCAGATGTGGAATGCAGTCCATAGACCAGACAGATAACAACAGGGGACAATCTTCTTCCTATGAGAACAATGAAAGCCCTGCCCCCCTTGACAAGTTTTTCAGGTTTTTCCCTTATCTTAATTGAAGATTGTCCCTCTGTTCAGTCTACCTGGGCACCTCCCTTCTGATCTGGCTGAGCAGTGTTACATCAGTAAAAGGGGCAGGAGGGGGAGACTTTGTCATTCAATTACTCTTGAACTACAACTTGTACAGTATTGAAATAACACTCGCCATGGCCCAAAAGATTAATTGGAGCTGCTTTTATTATGAAACATCACTTTCCCTTTAAGATTTAATCACTGAAACTGCCATTACTTTTGCTGCGATTAGCAAATTTCTTTAAACATATGCTGTGACGCATTTCTTATTTGACCAAGACCATTTCTACTGTTCGTTCAAAAATGTGAACTCTGTGTAGTTAGCGCTTATCAAGAATGTTGCTAAATGACACGTCCTTTATTACTTCAGTTTTTATACCTCTCCACGACGTCTAAAACAATGTTACATATATTACATGTGATACTGTGTTAGCCATGGAAAAAGCAGGTGATTAGTAGAGTATCTGGGAGTTCAGGATGTTAACTTGTTTAAATAGTTTAAATGGATAGTAATACTTTGTTATTACTATCCCCCATATGGTAGATATTTGTAAAATAATTTAATAGCCCCCAGGTTCATCTCTCAGACCTTTATGGTTTGAGAGATAACCGAAGGCAAAGTTTCCCTCTCCCCCCCCCTTCCCTGAAGTCAGCGTTGTACTGACTGCAGGGATATCTGGTCTGACTTTCATCAGGCGGCTCTGCAGCGGAGCCGCGATCGCGTTAGAAAAATAATTATTTCACTGAAACGGTCTTCTACGTGTGCTTGCAAGCCAAATGGCTCCTAGCAATGCATCCTAGACCCGGCTGGGACTGACAGTGC
Organism: Rhinophrynus dorsalis; assembly: GCA_037306005.1. NCBI lineage: Eukaryota > Metazoa > Chordata > Amphibia > Anura > Rhinophrynidae > Rhinophrynus > Rhinophrynus dorsalis. The sequence continues at coordinate 471,086,162 of CM074723.1, forward strand.
AGGAGCGCGGACGTCACATTGGCAAGATGTCCGCGCTTCGTCCTGCCTGTCAGTAAGGGAAGACAGCAGAAATCTATTAAATAAGGTAATTATACTGGCGACTAGCGCTACTAAGCAGCTAGTCGCCAAATGGGGACTTTTTGAAGCTAAAGATTGTGTCTGGTGGTAGTTCCACTTTGATAAACACATTAAAAAGCATTGGGCCCAGGACTGAATCCTGTGGCACCCACTAACAACTTTAGACCAACCTGAATAGATTCTATTTACAACTCTCTGCCCTCTATCATTTAACCAGTTCTCTATCCATGAACAGATATCACCGCACTAACCAAAGCCTTTTAATTTCTTCAGTAACCTGTTGTGTGGCACTGTATCAAAGGATATGGTAAAAACCCAAGTATACCACATCAACAGCAATTTCCTTGTCCAAATTACTGCTTACCTTTCTGTAAAAAGAAAGTAAATTCATTTTACATGACCTATTCTTTATAAAACCATGCTGGCTCCTACTGATAATATTGTTGATCTTCACATAGTTCAGAATATTGTCAGTTAGTAATATCTTACCCACTATGGAAGTCAAGCTCACATGTCTGTAATTTCCTGTTTTAGATCTTGCCCCCCTTTTTTGATCAATGATACAGCTTCCTTCCAACTTCTTCCAATCACAGGGCACTATCCCTGCTGAAAGTGAATCAATATATATACCTGACGAAGAGACCGAAGTGGCTTTTGAAGCTTGCACTCTAAAGCTCTTCACTTTTACTCTACCAGTCACCTAAAATGTTAGATAATACTTAGTGCCTTTGAGACTAAAATGAACACATAGATTATTCAGATTCTTGTTTTAGAGGATGTAGTGAGATATGTGATACAATTCACATTAAAGTGCCCACAAGATAAAAGATCTGTCAGAAGGTTCCACTGATGTATAAAGAAATCTTTAGAGAGGATATTGATTTGAATTCATTAACCTGTCTGATGGAATATAAAATAGAAAACTTGGGCGAGAACGCCAACTTGCTTTTTAAATTAGATTTGTTTTGAAACAGATTGTCATTTCTTCCAGTTGGCTATATGATCAATTAGGTTGGAAGTAGATAATAAAATTAATGCTATATAGTTATTAGAAAGATTGGAAGTGATTTGTATGGATTGGTATAAAAACTGTAAATTAATTTGGGATACTTGGTCATGTTCAATACATAGTACAATGGGAACTGACTAGTGTTGAGCGAGCATGCTCGGCCGAAGCTCGGATCGGCTCGAGCATCGCTCTGCTCGGCACATGGCGGTACTCGTCGAGTACCGCCATGTGCTCGCCCGCCATGTTCGGGTGGCGGGGATCTGTGCCGAAGGAGGCACAGATCTGAAGACGCTCCGCTGGACCACCAGGGACTGGAGGTACGGGGGCATTGCGGAGATGAAGGGGGCATTGCGGAGATGAAGGGGGACATTGCGGAGATAAAGGGGGCATTGCGGAGATGAAGGGGGACATTGCGGAGATGAAGGGGGCATTGCGGAGATGAAGGGGGACAGTGTGGAGATGAAGGGGGACATTGTGGAAGGGGGACATTGCGGAGATGAAGGGGGCATTGCGGAGATGAAGGGGGCATTGCGGAGATGAAGGGGGACAGTGTGGAGATGAAGGGGGACATTGTGGAAGGGGGACATTGCGGAGATGAAGGGGGCATTGCGGAGATGAAGGGGGCATTGCGGAGATGAAGGGGGACAGTGTGGAGATGAAGGGGGACATTGTGGAAGGGGGACATTGCGGAGATGAAGGGGGCATTGCGGAGATGAAGGGGGACATTGTGGAGATGAAGGGGGCATTGACCAGGCACCCTCCCCTCATCAGAGCAGGGGGTGCCTGGTGTAATGCTCGTGTCGCCCCATTGAAGTCAATGGGGCTCGGGTGCTCGGCCGAGCACTCGAGCCTCCGGCGGTGCTCGGTCAGAGCACCCGAGCACCCGAGCATCGGGGTGCTCGCTCAACACTAGAACTGACATAACAAATGTGGTGTTGTTTCAAACTGGACATGTTGTTGACATATTATTCTGCACAAATCCTTTTTGTGTTGGTTATCCCTTTGAGTGCCAGAAGGGTACGCAACACATTGCAGAACAATGCACTGTATACCCCTCTGGCATTCAGAGGGTTATACTAGTTTTGGTGGGAAAACTGATATATTAAATGTTTCTTTTTTTATGATGTACAAACTCAGTGTTGTATTGTCTGTACATGGGCTAAGATAATGAAGCAGCCTTTCTGAATACAAGAGCAATGGTACTAATCTCAGTTAAAGGGATAGTAATACTTTGTTTTAACTTTATTTTATTTTGTAGGCATTAAAAAAACATGAAGAATGATATAAGTCTTATCTCTCAAACCTTTATGGTTTATGAGATATTCACAAGCAAAGTTCCCCTCCCGTCCCTTTTACCTAGTGTAAGCCATCTCTTCTCAGATGTGAGTCTGGTTGTATGACCAGAAAGATAACAGAAGGGGACAATTTTCTTTGTATGAAAACAATGAAAGCCCTTCCCCCCTTGACAAGTTTTTCAGCTTTTTCCCTTATCTTAATTGAAGATTGTCCCTCTCTGCAGTCTACCTGGGCATCTCCCTTCTGATCTGGTTGAACGGGGGGGGGGGGATACTTTGTTTGTGAATATCTCTCAAACCATAAAGGTTTCAGAGATAAGACTTATATCATTCTTCATGTTTTTTTAATGCCTACAAAATAAAATAAAGTTAAAATGAAGTATTACTATCCCTTTAAGTTGAAACTGCCCAATCTAAATTAACTAAATGGAATCTGTATACAACAGTCAACAGATGCATTACAATTATAAAAGTTTTATGATTAGATATTAGGGGGGAGATTCACTAAGCAGTGATAAAGAGTTGATAAAGTGAAGATGACTTCTCCAGTATTTCTTCAATTCCTATGTTATTCTATGGAGCCTATTCACTAAGATTTCTCCAAAGTTGAAGAAATCTTAGTGCATAGGTTCCATCCCATATAATAATTTGCTAGGATGATGGTCACGATGCAGTCATGCGCAGGTAAAGAATACATATTTAACATGTTTACATCATAAATTATTAATGCAGTCCCAAGTTTAGTAACATTCCTGTCTACATAAAACCCTATCAGAGAACCTAGCTTGAAGGATCTGAAGCACCATTGAGCTAGAAGAAGTGAGGCAAGAGGGAGAAAGGTAAGGGTAAGAAACGGGGAAAGTAGAAGGGAGGAAGGAGAGTAAGAATGAAGTTGCACCAGCCCTGGGAAAGAGTAGGTATGGCGACACACACCCAGAGATACTTCAGGAGGTGGAAGGAGAAATAAATAACTCTTAAATCATGTGAGAGATACAACCAAGCCGAAGGTACAGTGGTTATCAGGAATAGGGGTCCTCACGTGACTGGCTGCGGATGTCCAGATGCATTATAAGAGAGCCATGGACCCCATGTTGATAGAAGTAGGGCATAGAGGAGGTAGTTATGGCATGACATCTCTCCAGGTTCGCTAGCTGATATATGGAACACAACCAAAGTGAGATTGAAGGGTGTAATGGATCCCACCCGTTACTAGAGCCTTGTCTGGGCATGGCATTTATTCACCCCTGGGCCCAAGGATTATGGATATTGGACACTCTGGGACACTCCTTTGTGCCCGGGCATACGATCTCTCAAGCCCTTATCCTGGACTAAGAGACGTTGGCTAGCCTTATGTGGATAGGCAGCTGTGCCAGAGGAAAGAGCAATTCAAGGCTTGTGTGCTGCAAACTCTTCTGGCCTGCAAAGGGTTAATTATTTGAGTTTGGGCATATTTACTGTCAATATGTATTGCAGTCCCCCAAGCCTTTTGCTTAATTATGCAACCCCTGGCCATTGTTAAGGGAATGTATATTCTAGCCACTCAAGTCATTGTATTGAGAACTGTCCTGAGACCCCCTGCTGTGTTAATCCATTCACGCCCCTCAAGTCTTTGTTCAATCAAACCCTTTTGTATCTGAAATGTAATCATGTCTGAGTTATTGTATCTGTTAAGACCATCTGTTGCTGGCCTTTGGCTGATGTGTTATGATTGGATCACGCCCTTTTGTATCTGGTTTCACCCATCAGTTGCAATGTAAAGATTTGTGTATAAATATTTGTGGTTTGTGTCAATAAAGTGAGTTATGTTTGGAGTGAACAAGGAGTCCTGGAGTCTTGTATTGCTTATAGTCTAAAGTATCCACTCTGATACCCATCTGCGCCAAGTATCCTGAATCGTCGACCGCCTGCTGCCAGTTTCCTGCGACTTAACTTCGTGGACTGTCAGGCGGCGACGTGGACTCTTCCATGCTTCCCTGCTTCCAGCGATCCTGCAACTGTTTCCAGTGACCGCCCATACTTCAACCGGTGCATCCGACGGCGCTTATCTGGCGTCGAGAGGGAAAGACCCGGGAACGACGGCGGAAGGCGACGCGGTCCCTTCCCAGCTTCCGTTACAAAGGGATTTCCTGGGATAGCCACAAATGTGGGATTAAACTCTTAGCTAGTGAAAAGAGGTTCCTGTGTTATTCTATGGAGCCTATACACTAAGATTGCCAAAGTTTTAGAAATCTTAGCTAATTGGCTCCATAGAAGTGATATCACTAGAGAAGTTATCTCCACTTTATCACCTCTTTATCACCGCTTAGTGCATCTCCCCCTGAATGCGCTAGCCAGAAATGTATATTTAAAATCAGGGCTTATAATTTGAAGTCCTTTGCTACTAGCCAGACCTGAAAAGTTACTCGCCACTGCAAGCCAAAACATACCCACCAGGGCTGAATTTCTACTCGTCAGGGCTGAATTTTCACTCGCCATTGGCTAGTGGCGAGTGGAAATTTTGAGCCCTGTTTAAAATGATATAACCCAGTTTCATGTACAGGTATTACTAGTGTTTCTTTAATCCTTTGAATGCAAGAGGGTTATGCGATGCATTGCAGAGACTATACTTTTGTCTCCTGTGCCAAATCTACAAATGCTATAAATGAGATGTTTGAACATATTTTATCTCTTTAATGTCCATGAAAAACATTGCATCTTCCCATAATCCTTTTCATGTCAGATGGTGCTTGTTACAGTGGGATATAAGAACACCACAGTAGGTCCATCTCTTTACTATCAAATATATACAGCGACAAAAAGATAAATACCATTTGGTATTTATAAATATATATATAACTGCAATTTAACGAATGCATTTCACAGAAAGCTATATTCTTACTAATCCAATCTGCAGAGTAAATTCAAACTCGGAAGCCAACTGACCAAGTAAATATGCAGTTTGATGAGCCGGTAATGATTTATAAGTATAAAGTGGTATGGTTTCATGGAAATGTAATGGGGAAAAATTCAGTGGTAGAAAGATGTATCTGTAGATCTGTCTCTCTGCTTGCGATCATTATTTTCTTTAGAGGCAGAAATGGGCTATATAATAACCTTTCACCTTCTCTATCGTGATGACGTTTCCTTTAATCTACAATCAGCATCTAGACTTGCACATAGACAGAACTGCTTGTCCCTAGATAGTGTTGGCAACACAGATACACTGCGTTTGGTATCAATAAAACATAAGAACATAATACACCTCCCATTCCAACTGCTTGTCATTGTCCTCTAACATATTTATTTATTTAGAAACTGTTTCACCAGGAAGAATACATTGAGATTTCTCTTATTTTCAAGTATGTCCTGGATAGTTATCAGTAAAGGGTTACATATTTAAACAAATAGAGAATCATTATATATACATACACACATAAATATACATACATCATATTAGAATATACATACACAGTTACATACTGCTTTTTGATATAAAGAAGCATTTACTTTTAAGGATTTTAGACTGGGAGAAGATCTGATTATTTCAAGCAGATTGTTCCAGGCCTTTGGAACTCTGAAGGAGAAGGCAGATTGTCTGACCTCTTTCTTGTAGTGTGGAATAGTCAGTGAGTTGTTAGTAGTGGAGGTTATAGTTAGTATGGAGATCTGGAGTGATCATACTGCTCGGGTAGTGTGGAATAGTCAGTGAGTTGTTAGTAGTGGAGGTTATAGTTAGTATGGAGATCTGGAGTGATCATACTGCTCAGGTAGTGTGGAATAGTCAGTGAGTTGTTAGTAGTGGAGGTTATAGTTAGTATGGAGATCTGGAGTGATCATACTGCTCAGGTAGTGTGGAATAGTCAGTGAGTTGTTAGTAGTGGAGGTTATAGTTAGTATGGAGATCTGGAGTGATCATACTCCTCAGGTAGTGTGGAATAGTCAGTGAGTTGTTAGTAGTGGATGTTATAGTTAGTATGGAGATCTGGAGTGATCATAGTGCTCAGGTAGTGTGGAATAGTCAGTGAGTTGTTAGCAGTGTAAGTTATAGTTAGTATGGAGAGCTGGAGTGATCATACTGCTCAGGTAGTGTGGAATAGTCAGTGAGTTGTTATCAGTGGAGTGGAGATTATAGTTAGTATGGAGATCTGGAGTGATCATACTGCTCAGGTAGTGTGGAATAGTCAGTGAGTGCTGAGCAGTGGAGTGGAGGTTATAGTTAGTATGGAGAGCTGGAGTGATCATACTGCTCAGGTAGTGTGGAATAGTCAGTGAGTTGTTAGAAGTGTAGTGGAGGTTATAGTTAGTATGGAGATCTGGAGTGATCATACTGCTCAGGTAGTGTGGAATAGTCAGTGAGTTGTTAGCAGTGGAGCAGAGGTTATAGTTAGTATGGAGAGCTGGAGTGATCATACTGCTCAGGTAGTGTGGAATAGTCAGTGAGTTGTTAGCAGTGGAGGTTATAGTTAGTATGGAGATCTGGAGTGATCATACTGCTCAGGTAGTGTGGAATAGTCAGTGAGTTGTTATCAGTGAAGTGGAGGTTATAGTTAGTATAGAGATCTGGAGAGATCATACTGCTCAGGTAGTGTGGAATAGTCAGTGAGTTGTTAGCAGTGGAGGTTATAGTTAGTATGGAGATCTGGAGTGATCATACTGCTCAGGTAGTGTGGAATAGTCAGTGAGTTGTTAGAAGTGGAGTAGAGGTTATAGTTAGTATGGAGATCTGGAGTGATCATACTGCTCAGGTAGTGTGGAATAGTCAGTGAGTTGTTAGCAGTGGAGGTTATAGTTAGTATGGAGATCTGGAGTGATCATACTGCTCAGGTAGTGTGGAATAGTCAGTGAGTTGTTAGTAGTGGAGGTTATAGTTAGTATGGAGATCTGGAGAGATCATACTGCTCAGGTAGTGTGGAATAGTCAGTGAGTTGTTAATAGTGGAGGTTATAGTTAGTATGGAGATCTGGAGAGATCATACTGCTCAGGTAGTGTGGAATAGTCAGTGAGTTGTTAGTAGTGGGGGTTATAGTTAGTATGGAGATCTGGAGAGATCATACTGCTCAGGTAGTGTGGAATAGTCAGTGAGTTGTTAGTAGTGGGGGTTATAGTTAGTATGGAGATCTGGAGAGATCATACTGCTCAGGTAGTGTGGAATAGTCAGTGAGTTGTTAGTAGTGGAGTGGAGGTTATAGTTAGTATGTAGAGCTGGAGTGATCATATTGCTCAGGTAGTGTGGAATACTCAGTGAGTTGTTAGCAGTGGGGGTTATAGTTAGTATGGAGATCTGGAGAGATCATACTCCTCAGGTAGTGTGGAATAGTCAGTGAGTTGTTAGTAGTGGGGGTTATAGTTAGTATGGAGATCTGGAGAGATCATACTGCTCAGGTAGTGTGGAATAGTCAGTGAGTTGTTAGTAGTGGGGGTTATAGTTAGTATGGAGATCTGGAGAGATCATACTGCTCAGGTAGTGTGGAATAGTCAGTGAGTTGTTAGTAGTGGAGGTTATAGTTAGTATGGAGATCTGGAGTGATCATACTGCTCAGGTAGTGTGGAATAGTCAGTGAGTTGTTAGCAGTGGAGGTTATAGTTAGTATGGAGATCTGGAGTGATCATACTGCTCAGGTAGTGTGGAATAGTCAGTGAGTTGTTAGCAGTGGAGGTTATAGTTAGTATGGAGATCTGGAGTGATCATACTGCTCAGGTAGTGTGGAATAGTCAGTGAGTTGTTAGCAGTGGGGGTTATAGTTAGTATGGAGAGCTGGAGTAAGCATACTGGTCAGGTAGTCCAGTAGTTTTCCTCCAGAGAAGTGGTTGTGTATTAAGCAAGATAGGTGAAGGGAACGTCTAGATTCGAGTGTTAACCAATTTCCATGTTTAAGCATATTACAACGAAGGGTAGTGTAATTAAATTGGAGGATAAAACGGCATAATGAAGTATACAGAGTATCAAGCTTACTAAGATGGATTTGTGGCGCTGGAGCATATACTATATCCCCCATAGTCTATGACTAGCAGCCAGCAACATCTGTTGTACAATACATTTTCTTACCAGGGGACTTAAACATGTTTTTTTTTTCTAAAGAAAGTACTTATTATATGATATAATATATTATATCATATCCTAGTAAGATATCATCCATGTATGATGTTCGCTTCTAAATGGAAATGGTCTAAGAGAAACTCATCAAAGGACACCAAATAGCTTCTGAAATATGAGAATTACAATTGCACATAACACAAAATACTTTTCAGACGGTTAAATGAACTCCAGTGTATAACATATGTTAAATTTTACAATGTAAGTACCTCTAATGGCATGTGATATTGTTTGTTACAGGTACTTAATTCCAGTAGTTAATGAATCTAGATAAGTGCATTTTTTGTTGTCCATTAAACCTGTCCGGTTTGATTGGGGCATTTTAGGGAAATGGTGCATGATGAAATTGCATAATTTATTATGATAATGAGGTATAATGATGAGATCTATGTTATCGACCAAGGGCCATTTATTGATTAAATTACCTGTTAAAGAAGCTAAACATCTATGTGATAGCAGATGGCATAATTGTAATTTGCTCCTACCGCAATATGCTCAACTGGTGCTCTGAACATCTGGGGAATAAAATTACTGTGGCATGCTGTATTGTCCCCAGGACCTAGGATTTTAAGGGGGACATGCACTAAAGAGTGATAAAGAGGTGATAAAGTGGAGATGTCTTCTCCAGTTCCTATATTATTCTATACAGCCCGTGCACTAAGATCTCCAAACCTGGAGAAAACTTAGTGCATAGTCTCTATAGAATAACATGAATTGGAGATGTGATATCACTGGAGAAGTCATCTTCTCTTTATCATGCATTAGTGCATAACCCTACTTGTCACCTGAGGACAAGTCTAATTTGGTTTACAGAAAATTATAATCTGCCTAGATGTTATACTATGAAAACAGTTTTCACCGCAGTCAATGAGATCGGATAAAAATCACCTTCTTTATTAGAACATGTAACACTAGACACAGGAGATCACAGTCTCACGCGTTTCACACAAACGTGCTTACTCATAGACTTGAGTCTATAAGTAAGCACGTTTGTGCAAAACGCGTGAGACTGTGATCTCCTGTGTCTAGTGTTACATGTTCTAATAAAGAAGGTGATCTTTATCCGATCTCATTGAGTGAGGTGAAAACTGTTTTCATATGTTTAAGTTGGGGATTTGTCAGTTCATCCCTTCACCTTAAGCACCATGATATCTTATGGATGACGGTGAGAGTTACACCTGTTACTTTGATCCTGAATTAGTGCTCCCCATTTTGTTGTTTCAAGCTAGATGTTATACTATACATTTTCTGTAAACTAAATAGCTTTTGAGTGTGGTACTTCATGCTAATTCTCCATCAAACGGGTGACATTCTGATGTTGCAAGCTTAAGGGTCCTCAGATAGAGGGTGACATTTCAATAGGATAACCCACAGCTAGAGGGCCTCAGGTTGCCCACCATCGGGTTAACCCTTTGAGTGCCAGACTAATGTGGAACACATTGCTCTGCAATATGTCATCCCTCCATGTCACTCAACAGGTTAATTGTATAAACAAGAATCTTTTTTTGTCCAGCTGTTGCATTTTACCTCAAAAACGGTCACTAAAAGGATTAAAAGGCTTAAACAACATCATTTTTTAGTGCAGTAGTTGTACATGCTTTCCTAAAAGTGTTATTGATTTTTTTTAAATTCCTCATTTGAGATAACAGTAGATAACTACTTGTCTTGCGCTTTCAGCTTCTCTCCTCTTCCTTACCCCATCTCTCCGTCTGGCTCTTAGTCTCCTCTCAGGTCCACCTCTAAGGAAGCAAAGTCAAAAGGCAAGTGGACCTGAGAGGAGACTGAGAGCCGGACGGAGAGACGGAGTAAGGAAGAAGAGAGGAGGTGAAAGTGCATGGGTATATATTTTTCAAGGCAAATGTATTGTGTGAAGGGGTGAAAATTAACATTTGTAGTCAGGGCCTCCGGTGCCCATGATAGTACCTGGGTAGTGGGTCTTATATGCAGAAACCCCAGGTCCCCGGGACCTGGGTGATGACGACGCGGCCAACCTGATTAGAGGCCAAAAAAGAAAAGGCACAGATTAAGCACTGAAACGTTTATTGAGATATTTTAACTGGACAATTTAGATAATGCTGTTTTAATCTCTATATGCGGATTAGGGATATATCTGGTGAAGCAATGGGATTTCCACCTTCCTAGATGCTGAATTATGTGAGGTGGAACGTTATTTTTGGAGGCTTTTGCCGAAGCCGCTCTAATTCTAAAACATTAACCAGCAAACTCCATTGGGTTATAAGATAGGCAAGCTAGAAGTATCCTGATCAATTTAATGAATAACTTCATTTGAAACAGTCCGTTAGTAGTAGGCAACAATGGACTGTCAGCTGGCTGATCAGAGAGGAGACTAGACAGTGTCTGGAGGGCTTGGTAAGGACAGAAATGATCATTAGTGGGGAAAATTTTAATATTTACTCCTTCACCTCTTTTATCTGTTTTAGAGTGCGAAAGATGTAGGTTAAAATATTCTATGTGATCATGTAAGTCCTCTTTTTTAAGAAAAGTTTGCTGACCGGGAGAGGCCAAAAATTCTCCTGGTCTCAAAAACCCGAAGAACCTCAAACATATGGCTGCTAACAAAATACAATTAGTATTATGATCAAAAGGGCCTGCTTTCAAAGTTTAATAAAGTTTACGAAAGAGCGTGCCATCGATAGGGAGCCTAGTACGGGGAGGGGCTAGTGGATTCTTGAAAAGGCTTTTAAGAAATAGCTTAGTTTGATTGGATGCAGACAGGGAAGGGGAGTTTGGTTGCATTTGAGTTAGGTGGTGCTGTATCCCAGCAAAATATAACTTGATAGTAAAGGACACTGTAAAAAAACACACAGAAGGAGGCGCTCCTAGTGTAATATGTAAAGATGTCTTAGTAAGGAACACACAATAGATGTATACTCACAAAATAAATGCTTGGAGTAACACTTATGTGTTCCCTAAGTGTACAAGCGATAGGGATCTCAAGACCGTCCCAAATGGTCAACAGCAATGATGAACTGTTATCAAGGGCCGCACCTCACCATCATCCAAAGGAAGCCCATGGAAAGAGAAAAGGAAAAAGTAAGAGGGCGCCCAATAGTGCCTGAGATCGTTCAATACCAGTATTGATTAAAATCCAGAGATAAAATATACTCACAAAGATAAAGGCTGGAAATAGACATACATCTAAACCAGCTATATACACATGGGAGGAATATCAACCTGTCCTCACTCAGGTATCTTCTTATTCTCTGAAGCTGTTATTCCAGTAGAAAATCCAGGAAAAAGGATAAAGGCTGCTGAAAATCTTCCAAAATTTGTAGTTTATTTATAATTAAAATATATATAATATATATATATATATATATATATATATATATATATATATATATATATATATAAAAGACCAATTGTATGGACAATAATGTGACATTTCGCGGCCTAAACCGCTTTATCAAACCAACTGGTCAATACAAACAAAAGAAGCAAACACAGCAGCCATGATTACCATTTAAATTTCCCTCCCTGTCCCCTGATAGGACCAAATCAAAAGGTCAAAGTGCAAGATTAAACCAATCCCAGTTGATAGTAGAGGGTGATAACTTGAGGGACTGGTGACAATAAGCCCCGAAAGTGAGAATGGCTGGAACTGAGTATTGGCAGGGTGATTTAGTGAGGACAAGAAAATGATGCAGAGAGGACCATGCTTTTCTATAGATTTTGAGGGTGCTTGGAGCCAGACCACGTAGCATAATATTATTTGCTTCTGCCAGAAAGTAGCTAATTTCAGGACTGGCTCTTGAAGAGGCGGGGGAAATAAAAGATTGCTGCTAGCTGATGGCATCAATCTGAAGAACTCCTGGAAATTGAGATGAAACAGGGTGTCAGCTGCTTGGTTACAGGAACCTGGGAGAAAAGAGCTATGAATGCTAAATTTATAATACAGAGACAACCAGGTCAGTTTGCGTAGGAATATCATGTGTACTGAAGATCTACCTTTAATAAGCATTAGACTAGTGGCTTGATTATCTGTTTTGAAAGTCACTGTCTCCCCTATCCACAAATGACGCCACAGTACCGCTGATGACACTATCAGATATATTTCAAACAACGCTGATGTTTGAAGGAATTCCAGAATGCTTTGTATTTCTGGGGGCCAAGGAGCTGCGAACCATTCAGAATTAAAATTGTTGCATAGCCCTGGGAAGCTGAAGCATCTGAAAAGACTACCGGAGAGGAAATATTCATCGGTCGAGGAAATAGGGAGTGGCCATTCCAGTGGTTAAGAAATGAAGACTACATGGACAAATCGGATCTTGCAGCTTCATCTATGAGAATGGGAGTGAATTCATCCTGGGCCGAAGGAAGGAGAGAGAGGAGGTGGGAAATAAAGGATCTCCCTTGAGGGATGATGCACATAGCATTGGTACATGATGGACTGGTAAGAAATTTGTGCAGTATGGCTTGAATTCTGACTAATTTGTCAGCAGGCAGAAAGGCTTACATCTTGACTGAGTCGAGGCAAATTCCTAGAAATTCAACAGAGGTAGCAGGGCCATAAGCATTCTTAGCAGCAATGGGCACCTTTAACTCCTGGAAAATGGACATGAGTTATAGTGAAGTGGAACGAGTAACCGAAAAACGTGCTGACTGAATTATACTTAGGTACTGGTAGATGCATGAAACGAACTGCTGAGTGCCTCGTGAGAGGTGAAGTGGAAGGTGCTGGAGTTGGCGGTACAGTTAGGCATACAATGATAACAAAATGTACTTACTTACCGGATTAGTTAAGGAGTAATTCGAGGAATAGCTAAAATGGAATAAGCTAAATCAGGAAACCATTTTGTAATTATAAGGTAAGACTAACAAACTGCTTGAGGTGATCATAAAGGGGGGCTAAATTAGGAAGTAGTAATGTCGCCAGCAAGAAAGATCACGGGCACCGTGATACAGTACCTTGTTTCCAGCACCGCCGCTTCAGCGATGCTCGGCATCTTTCCACGCGTCATCTGCAGGCAAGAGGCTTCAAGCATGCTGCAGGCCTCTGTTTTATGTGTGTTTGTTTCCTGTAGTCTCCTCCTATCTACTTCCTCCCTCTAGTTGCTCCTCCTACCTACTTCCTGTGGAGGGCTTTAAAGGGCAGACTGAGTCCTGACTCAGTCACCCTTACGTTGTTGTTCTGAGCAGTTCATTTTCTAGTATTCCTGATTTCTGTGTATGATCCGGCTTGTCTGTCCATCCATTCTGGTGCTGACCTGTGGCTCTGTCTCACTATTCTCCTTGGCGTTCTGATTTGGCTCAGATATCCTTTCTGGTGCAAACCTGTGGCTCTGGCTGACTACCCGCTCCATGTATGACCTAGGCTTGTCTGAGTACCCACTCTGGTGTTGACCTGGGGCTCTGTCCACTGAGCATCCAGCATTCATACGCTTCAGTGGATATCCTATCTGGTGCAAAACTGTGGCTCTGGCTGAGTACCCGCTCCATGTATAACTTTGGCTTGTCTGACTATCCTATCTGGTGCTTACTAGAAGGCTCTGTCTGTTTGCTCAGTTTGTTGGTTCTGTTATTCAGATATCCTTCCTAGTACTGACCTGGGGCTCTAGCAGACTCCTAGCTACTGACTGCAGGCTGAGTCAGTATCTCTTGGTTGTTACCTTACCATGAGACTCCAGTGGGCTGAGGCCTAGTCTCGGAGAGTGTGGTGCAGAGATTGGGAGACTGCTATTCCTGATACAGTGCTCGCCGTTTCAATCACCCACTGTGTATATATATTTATATATTGCATTACTGTCATTATTCTCAAAATAAAGGTTCTATTAACTATACCGTCTGACTCCTGGTTTTGCTTGCCAGCCGTAACAGGACAACATAATTTAATGAAGCCTGTTGAATACCTATATGACGGAGGAGAGGGACTTGTGAAACTTGCACCATACTTGCAGCATATAGATTATTATGAGAATGAGCTGCAAATGCTGATGGTAGGAAATAGTGTGGTACAATTATGAACATTTATAGCATAGTAAATGTGCATCTGAATATAGCAGATCCTTAGCAGGTACAGGTAGACAATGCGTGAGACTCTGGCATGTAACGTAACTGCTATTCCTAGACTTGTTCCAGTTCTTCTGTAATAGCATAATTCACATATTAGTTGTACAGATTAGATAGCAACTACTTGAAAACATAACATGGATCTTGTTCGGCTGCATGTAAGGTGTGCTTTTAGGCAGGATGCATACTAGAATTGTACTTCTATATCGCTTATACTGATTGGATGAGATGGGAGAACTCTAGCTCCACTTCTATGCCGGATAACTATACAGAAATCGTTGGCATGATACATATAGGTACGCATGCAACATCGAGCCTACAGTTTATTTAGGGGATAAACAGAAGAGAAGGCACAATAGAAGTCAAGATATCTTATTAACCTGGTAACTGGTGAGCTATCGGATTCGATGAGTAGAAGCCGATGCTTCCGGGTCACGTAGTGATGACGTCACTAGGTGACTACGGGCCGGATCGCAGCGCCTAAAGGAGCTGAATAAGGAGGTCAATGGGGGGTTAAGCAACGGGCATTCCGAAAGCAGTGTTTAGAGAAAAAAATAAAGAGTACCGACTGTTCTGGATGAGCTTGTTACAGCTTTGACGATACCTTTCCCAAGGCAGTCGGATATTTCTTTATTTCTGCTTTGAAACCAACTGTTATGATTCTCACTATGGTTCTGAGCTAGTAAAGCTATACATTCGTTTTTTTTATAAGCAATTGCAGTATACCTATAGTAGGCCTTTGAGTGCCAAAGGGGTATGCAACGCATTGCTCTGCAGTGGCATAACAATAGGGGTCGCAGCGGTCGCACCTGCGACCGGGCCCGTCACTCCAGGGGCCTGGCCGCTGCCTGCGATCCCCTCACCCGCAGCAGTCACTTACCTGATCTCCCACTCGTCACGCCGCTGTAGTAATACAGAGCACTGGGAGATGACATCATATCCCAGCCTCTGCATTACTACAGCGGCGCGCGGGAGCTCCGGTTGCAGAGATATGTGCTGAAGGAGGCATAGATCTGTAAAGACACTCCGCTAGACCACCAGGGACTGGAGGTAGGGGAAATGTGCAGATGATGGGGCAATGTGAAGATGGGGGCATTGTGGAAGGGGCATTGTCGAGATGAAGGGGGCATTGTGGAAGGGGCATTGTGGAGATGAAGGGGGCATTGTGGAGATGAGATGAAGGGGGCATTGTGGAGATGAAGGGGGCATTGTGGAAGGGGCATTGTGGAGATGAAGGGGGCAATGTGGAGATGAAGGGGGCATTGTGGAAGGGGCAATGTGGATGAGGGGGCCAATGTGGGCGGGGGGTCCTCATGGCAATTCTTGCACCAGGGCCCGGTTGCTTCTAGTTACGCCTCTGTTGCTCTGCAATGCATTTCGTATCCCTCTGGCACTCAAAGGGTTAAATTGCTTTATGAATAAGTCCAGGAAAATTAAGGGAAGCTTTTTCCTGTAGAGTAGAGTTCACCTTTAAGCAGAGTTATTATTATTTATTTTATTTTTTTTAAAACCCTAGTGCGGGAAGCTCAAATCTGCCCTCAGACCCTCCCCCAACAGTTCTGCTTTTCAGGATCTCCTTACATGAACACAGGAGGATCAATCAGTGGTTCAGTTATTCCAAAGGATCTGAGTTAATGGCATTCACTCCTCTTTAGTTATGGAGATCCTGAAATCATGCAGTGTTGTTGGGGGACTTGAGGACAGGTTTGAGTGATCTTGACCAAGGATGCTAGTGACATCGCCAACACATTGATGACCTCTCTTGCACCCAAAGGTTTAAAGAGACATTACAGAGTTGCAAGATATGCATTAATATTAAAGGATGTTTGGTAATTACTGTCTACTTAGTCTTCCCTTATTTATAATTATGACACTGAATACATTTTCAAGCTTCATGTTCCTTTCGATGACACTAGTTTATTAAACATAAAAGTTGGACAGTGTTCCGGAATGCTTGATAAGTCATGATAACAAATTGCGCAAAGGGAACGTGTTATTTCTGTTATTTAAATTCATTCCAGCTGTGGCAGAAACACTGCTAATAGGAGCAAGAGGTCAGTTAATTAATGACCGAACAGAACCAATTCTGTTTATAAAAATGTCAACATACGGAATCCCAAAATTAAGATAAGTTAATTATTTTGTATTTAAGTAGTTTTTGGCTTAAAGGGGGTCTTAATAATTATACGTGTTTTTCATTGCTTTGGAAACCTCTCTAGCATTGAAAAAAGGCCCAATTCAACCAACTGAAATTAGTATGTGCCTCCCATAGCACAGATGGTTTGTTGGTTAACTGCTTCATCTTTGTCCCTTTGCATATGTCACATAGGGCATATGGAAAACCCCCAAAAAATGAAGTTTCGGGCCTATGTGGGCCTCGTCAGTGGAGTACAATTGATTCTCTCTAAGCACATAGACAGTAAGGGCCTATGCCTGGGATACCCCTACACTTAGGAAGACCTACAACAAACACTGATGAACACCCATAGAGAAGGAACAAGATAAAGTGTCTTGGACTGAAGCGTGGTGGCCTCTCACCGGTACTACAAGTCATGTTTTTTACTCCCATGTGCCATTGCAGAGAGGAAAATTCCACATCCACATCAGACTGGTCCTACCCACTGACAGTCCAGCTCCAAAATGTCAGGCAAATCCTCTCTGCATGAGAGAAACAGCAAAACCACAGATGTATGTTTGGGTTCATGTGGGCCATCATGCCTCAGGACAAGACACTTTGTCTTGTTCGTTCTTGATGGGTGCTCTTCACATTCCTTCATGGGCCCTTTCTTTCCCTGTGCCGAGAGGGAATCAGATGCACCACTCTGGCGAGGCCACATAGGCCAAAATGTATGTCGCAGGTTGTGGTGTTTCTGTCGTGTGCAGAGGATTTGCCTGACATTTCTGAGCTAGACTGTTGGAGGGTGGGATCAGTCTGATGTGAATGTGGAAATTTCCTCTCTTCAATGGCACATGGGATTGAAAAATGTGATGTGAGCAGCACCTGAGAGACTACCATGCGTGGAACAAAACACTTAAAGGGATAGTAATGTTTCATTTTAAGTTTAGTATTGTAGGCATTAAAAACATAATTACATTGATATAAGTCTTATCTCTCAAACCTTTATGGTTTTAGAGATATAACTGGTGAAAGTTCCCCCCTCAGGCTGTTTCAGACAAGTTTGCCTAGAGGGAATCAGCTGCACCCCAATGACAAGGCCACATAGGCCAAAACGTACGTCTGGTGTTGTGCTGTTTCTCTTGTGCAGAGAGGATTTGCCTGACATTTCGGAGGTGGACTGTCTGGGGGCGGGACCAGTCTGATATGAATATGGAGATTTCCTCTTTGCAATGAAACATAGAAAACATAGAAACAGTGGTACCTGGGAGTGAAAAATGTGACTAGAGCAGCACCTGAGGGGTCACCATGTGTGGAAGAAAACACTTAACTGTGTTCTGTCTCGTGTGCGTTCGTCACCCCGTTTGTTTTGTTGGTGTGTTCTGGGGACCAGAGCTGCAAACCACATTTATAACCTGCACTTCAGTGACACAGGTGCATTTCAGAAGACAGAATAAACTCTTATCTGGTCCCACTTTCCATTTAAATGAGAACATATTACTCCTAATAATAATTCCTCTGCCAACCTATGGCCAGAACATCCCAATGGCCCCTATATATTTTGCCCTTGTGCTCTGTGCTTAGCGATAACATCTCCAATCAGCCCTGAATGACATGTCCATTAGTGTTGAGCGAGCATGCTCGGCCGATGCTCGGATCGGCTCGAGCATCGCTCTGCTCGGCACATGGCGGTACTCGTACGAGTACCGCATGTGCTCGCCCGCCATGTTCGGGTCTCCTCCCCGCACGTTTTGCGGCTGCTGCGCAGCCAATAAACGTGCAGGGAGGCTCTGACATCGGTGTAATGCCAGCAGCCATGTTGGCTGCTGGCATTACACTGATTGGCTGGCCAGAACCCGTGGTCGGGTGCTGTATAGCACCTGACCATCGAGTTCGGCTCAGTCTGAGCCAGGGAGAGCTGAGGATAGGAAGGGAAAGGCAGTGTAGGGAGGAAAAAAAAAATTGTGAAAAAAAAGAACCAAAAGTCCTTTTTAGGACTACTGTGTGTGGGGGCAGCAGGTTATTTTGTGTGGGGGGAAAAAAAAAAAAAAAAAAAAAAAAATATTCTGTTTAGTGTGAAAAGTTGCAGATTAGAGCACATTCTGTTTAGTGTGCACAGTTGCAGATTAGAGCACATTCTGTTTAGTGTGCAAAGTTGCAGATTAGAGCACATTCTGTTTAGTGTGCAAAGTTGCAGATTAGAGCACATTCTGTTTAGTGTGCAAAGTTGCAGATTAGAGCACATTCTGTTAAGTCTTCAAACTAAAATATCAAAGTCACATATTCCATTCAGTGTGCGTCGCCGCAGTTTAGCAGCACATTCTGAGTACTGTGCAGAGTTGCAGAATAGGAAGAAATACTGTTAAGTCTTCAAACTAAAATATCAAAGTCACATATTCCATTCAGTGTGCTTCGCCGCAGTTTAGCAGCACATTCTGTGTACTGTGCAGAGTTGCAGAATAGGAAGAAATACTGTTAAGTCTTCAAACTAAAATATCAAAGTCACATATTCCATTCAGTGTGCTTCGCCGCAGTTTAGCAGCCTATTCTGTGTACTGTGCAGAGTTGCAGAATAGGAAGAAATACTGTTAAGTCTTCAAACTAAAATATCAAAGTCACATATTCCATTCAGTGTGTTTCACCGCCGTTTAGCAGCCTATTCTGTGTACTGTGCAGAGTTGCAGAATAATAAGAAATACTGTTAAGTTTTCAAACTCAAATATTAAAGTCACATATTCCATTCAGTGTGTTTCACCGCCGTTTAGCAGCCTATTCTGTGTACTCTGTACAGTTGCAGAATAATAAGAAATACTGTTAAGTTTTCAAACTCAAATATTAAAGTCACATATTCCATTCAGTGTGTTTCACCGCCGTTTAGCAGCCTATTCTGTGTACTCTGTACAGTTGCAGAATAATAAGAAATACTGTTAAGTTTTCAAACTCAAATATTAAAGTCACATATTCCATTCAGTGTGTTTCACCGCAGTTTAGCAGCCTATTCTGTGTACTCTGTACAGTTGCAGAATAATAAGAAATACTGTTAAGTTTTCAAACTCAAATATTAAAGTCACATATTCCATTCAGTGTGTTTCACCGCCGTTTAGCAGCCTATTCTGTGTACTCTGTACAGTTGCAGAATAATAAGAAATACTGTTAAGTTTTCAAACTCAAATATTAAAGTCACATATTCCATTCAGTGTGTTTCACCGCCGTTTAGCAGCCTATTCTGTGTACTCTGCAGAGTTGCAGAATAATAAGAAATACTGTTAAGTTTTCAAACTCAAATATTAAAGTCACATATTCCATTCAGTGTGTTTCACCGCCGTTTAGCAGCCTATTCTGTGTACTCTGCAGAGTTGCAGAATAATAAGAAATACTGTTAAGTTTTCAAACTCAAATATTAAAGTCACATATTCCATTCAGTGTGTTTCACCGCCGTTTAGCAGCCTATTCTGTGTACTGTGCAGAGTTGCAGAATAATAAGAAATACTGTTAAGTTTTCAAACTCAAATATTAAAGTCACATATTCCATTCAGTGTGTTTCACCGCAGTTTAGCAGCCTATTCTGTGTACTCTGTACAGTTGCAGAATAATAAGAAATACTGTTAAGTTTTCAAACTCAAATATTAAAGTCACATATTCCATTCAGTGTGTTTCACCGCAGTTTAGCAGCCTATTCTGTGTACTCTGTACAGTTGCAGAATAATAAGAAATACTGTTAAGTTTTCAAACTCAAATATTAAAGTCACATATTCCATTCAGTGTGTTTCACCGCAGTTTAGCAGCCTATTCTGTGTACTGTGCAGAGTTGCAGAATAGGAAGAAATACTGTTAAGTCTTCAAACTAAAATATCAAAGTCACATATTCCATTCAGTGTGTTTCACCGCCGTTTAGCAGCCTATTCTGTGTACTCTGCAGAGTTGCAGAATAATAAGAAATACTGTTAAGTTTTCAAACTCAAATATTAAATTCACATATTCCATTCAGTGTGTTTCACCGCCGTTTAGCAGCCTATTCTGTGTACTCTGTACAGTTGCAGAATAATAAGAAATACTGTTAAGTTTTCAAACTCAAATATTAAAGTCACATATTCTGTGTAAGATGAAGAAGGCGGGTAAAAAGGGACGGGGAAGTGGACGTGATCCTGAAAGTTCAGGGCGCGGGTCAGGACGCGGAGAAACTGTGCCTGGTGCCAGAGCACAAGAAAGAAAGACATCCACCATACCTAGCTTCATGTGTAATTTTACAGGGCGTCGCAGGACATCACTCTCGAGGTCCGACCACTGCGAACAGGTGGTCGGTTGGATGACAGCTGATACTGCTTCCAGTCGGTTAAGCACCACCCTGTCTTCCACCAAGTCCACTCTCAGTAGCCAAGAGTCTGGTCAACATAATCCTCACTCTGATCATCCTTCCTCCCACCATACACGGTCTGGTCAAAGAAGTGATCCCACACTGGGATATAGTGAGGAGCTCGTTTCATCACCAATCCTTCATTTGACCCTCTCTCCAAGCACGCTTGCAGAGGAACATGACATCTTGTGCCCTGATTCACAACCTCTAGAGGCTACCCAATCACAAGAAGATGACAGATGTGAACGGCATTTAAGGTCAAAGGAAGTAGTGGATGATGATGATGATGATGAGACACAGTTGCCATTAAATCAACCACTATTTCCGTCTCAAGACCTTGTTGAGGAGAATGTTATACAGTTGTCAATGACTGAGTATGTGGTGGGATCAAGACTTGAGGAGGATGATCAGAGTGAGGAAGTGGAGGAGGACTTGGTGGACGATGAGGTGACTGACCCCACCTGGGAAGGTGTAGAGCCGAGCGATGACAGCAGTCCTGAGGGTGAGCCATCTGCAGCACCGCAACAGGCTGGAAGAGGCAGTGGTGTGGCTACAGAAAGAAGGCGGACCGCACCAAACCGGCCCGCAAATGTTCCACGGAGCACCCCCTTGCGTAAATCTACCTTGCCAAGGGGTAGGTGTTCCGCGGTATGGCGTTTTTTTAAGGAAAGTGCGGACGACAAAAGAATTGTAGTTTGCAACCTGTGCCACACCAGAATGAGCCGAGGCATGAACACTAGAAACCTCACCACCACCAGCATGATCCGACACATGGCATCCAAGCACCGTAGTAAGTGGGAGGAACGCCTGGATCGCCCATCTGTGTCTGCAGGCCACACCACTGCCTCCTCTTCCCCTGTTTTCGGTGCCGGCCAATCGCCTGTCGAAGGCGCAGGCCCGCATACCTCCCGCCCTGCACCTGTAGCATCTGAAGCACCATCAGCGACCACATCCACTTCCCTGTCCCAGCACAGCGTCCAAATGTCGTTACCCCAGGCATTTGAGCGCAAGAGAAAGTACCCAGCCACCCACCCACAGGCCATAGCACTAACCTCACACCTTTCAAAATTACTGGCCATCGAAATGCTGCCATTTAGGCTTGTGGACACTGAGTCCTTCCGCAGCCTGATGGCAGCAGCTGTCCCTCGGTACGCGGTCCCCAGCCGCCACTACTTTTCCCGGTGTGCCATCCCCGCATTACACCACCATGTGTCCCGTAACATCACCCGTGCCCTGACCAACGCAGTTACTGGGAAGGTCCACTTAACGACTGACACATGGACAAGTGCTTGTGGCCAGGGACGCTACATTTCCCTGACGGCACACTGGGTGAATGTCGTGGAGGCTGGGAGCGACTCGGACCCTGGGATGGCACGGGTGCTACCCACGCCGAGGATTGCGGGCCCTACCTCCATCAGGGTTTCCACCAGCACCTACGTTATTGGCTCCTCCTCCTCCGTTTCCACCTCCGAATTCTCTACACACACCGCCACTCCCCCATCAGCCAGTAGCTGGAAGCAGTGTAGCACTGCAGTGGGGAAGCGTCAACAGGCCGTGCTGAAGCTGATCTGCCTTGGGGACAAACAGCACACGGCCTCAGAGCTGTTGCAGGGGATTAGTCACCAGACCGAGCAGTGGCTCTCGCCACTCAACCTGCAAGCAGGCATGGTTGTGTGTGATAATGGGCGTAACTTGGTGGCGGCTTTGGAGCTCGGCAAGCTCACACACGTACCATGCCTAGCGCATGTATTTAATTTAGTGGTGCAGCGATTTCTAAAAACCTACCCCAATGTGCATGATCTCTTGACCAAGGTGCGCCGCGTGTGTGCACATTTCCGTAAGTCATCAACAGCTTCAGCCGGCCTGTTGAAGCTGCAGCAGCGCTTACAATTGCCAGCTCACCGGCTGCTGTGTGACGTGAGCACGCGCTGGAACTCCACCTTCCACATGTTGGCCCGGCTTTGTGAGCAGCAGAGGGCAGTAGTGGAGTACCAGCTGTTACACGGTCGTCGCCTCTCCGTTCAACTTCCTGTAATCAGAAGTGAGGAGTGGGAATGGATGTCAGACCTCTGCGAGGTTTTACGCAATTTTGAGGAATCGACACAGATGGTGAGCGGCGATAACGCTATTATCAGTGTAACCATCCCACTTCTGTGTCTACTGAAACGCTCGCTGCTCACAATTAAAACCGACGCTTTGCATGTGGAAGAGGTGGAAATGGGGGAGGAAGAGCTTACACAAGGTGATAGCCAGAGCACCCTCACTTCGTCTTCTCAGCGACAATTGGAGGAGGCGGAGGAGGAGGAGGAGGAGGAGGAGGAAGACACGGTTGCCTCCGCTACAGAGGGTAGCCATGGAACTTTAGTTCCATCTCTTCAGCGTGGGTGGGCAGAAGAGGAGGAAGAGGATGAGGATATTGAGAGTCATCCTCCTGGTGAGGACAGCGAAATCTTGACTGTTGGTACTCTGGCACACATGGCTGACTTTATGTTAGGCTGCCTTTCCCGTGACCCACGCGTTGTACGCATTTTAGACAACACGGATTACTGGGTGTTCACCCTTCTGGACCCCCGCTACAAAGAGAATTTCTCATCTCTCATTCCTCCGGTGGAGAGGACAAGCAAAATGTTGCAATACCAGAAGGTTCTTGTCGAAAAATTGCTCCAAAATTTTCCATCTGACAACGCTGGCGGCAGAGTACGTGCTACCTTGGCCAACCGAGAAGGGGAGAAAAGGGGAGCACACAGCAGTTCCGACAAAGGCAGGGCAACACTCTCCAAGGCGTGGGACACCTTCATGACACCCCGCCAGCACCCTCACCCTGATGCGCAGCCTAGTGTCACAAGGAGGGAAAAGTTTTGGAAGATGGTGAAGGAGTACGTAGCAGACCGTGTCAGCGTCCTCAATGATCCCTCTGTGCCTTACAACTACTGGGTGTCCAAGCTGGACACGTGGTATGAACTGGCACTCTACGCCTTGGAGGTGCTGGCCTGCCCTGCCGCCAGCGTTCTGTCTGAGCGGGTATTTAGTGCTGCTGGTGGTATCATAACAGATAAGCGTATCCGCCTTTCCACCGACAATGCTGATAGGTTGACACTTATAAAAATGAACAAGGCCTGGATTTCCCCTGACTTCTCCACTCCACTGGAGGAAAGCCCCGGGGGAACATAAACTCACTTTAGATATGTTATTTACAATGATGGGAATACTCTGTATTCCCATTCACCCCTTCCACCCAAAAAACGGGTATATGGTTGACTCTTAATCTTCTCATCCTCCTCCTCCTCTTCCATATGCCCTGTGATATAATTTTTATATAGGGCCAGCTCACCAGCGGGCCCTGTGATATAATTTTTATATAGGGCCAGCTCACCAGCGGGCCCTGTTTGACAATTTTTGTATAGGTCAGCTCACCAGCGGGCCTTCTCATATAATGTTTTATTGGGTCAGCTCTCTAGCGGGCCCTCTCATATAATGTTTTATAGCGTCAGCTCACTAGCGGGCCTTCGCATATAATGTTTAGGATGGTCAGCTCTGCAGCAGACCCTCACCCATAATGTTTTAGATGGTCGGCTCAGCGCACGTTTCCCTCTTAATCATGGCCTCAGTTCAATAAAATCAAGGAAATTTTTGGGAGAATTTGCCTCTGTGCACGTTTCCCTCTTAATCATGGCCTCAGTTCTGAAAATCAAGGACATTTTTGGGAGAATTTGCCTCTGCGCACGTTTCCCTCTTAATCATGGCCTCACTTCCGAAAATCAAGGAAATTTTTGGGATAATTTGCAGATGATATACAAGTAAATATACAGCAAATATTGTTTGGTAACAATTTTTCGCCTAAAGTCGTTTTTATTTTCCTTTTTGTGTGTTTTATGGTCAGTCTGTAAAAATGGCGTACTACGGGCGAAAGATCGTTCCCAGCAGCGATGTTGGAGTCCAAGATGCATCCAGACATCCTCCCTATGCTGTCCCTGAACCATTTCTGTGGTGTTTCCATAATTTTCTGCCCTTTTCCTATGGACCAGGCACCCTCCCCTCATCAGAGCAGGGGGTGCCTGGTGTAATGCTCGAGTCCTCCCATTGACTTCAATGGGGCTCGGGTGTTCGGCCGAGCACTCGAGCCTCAGGGGGTGCTCGGTCAGAGCACCCGAACACCCGAGCATTGGGGTGCTCGCTCATCACTAATGTCCATGGATTCAGATATGACAGTTGTTGGCAGAACCACATGACCTCAAACTATGCTCTCTGCACATGGTAATCTGAACTCTGTATGGACCACAGTGGTGTGTAATGCATTGCTAGGCAATGTTCAGGGCTGGATTTCCCAGTAGGCAGAGTAGGCAACTGCTTAGAGCTCTAGATTTTGAGAGGTGGTGCCTCAGCTGTTCTGGCCACACCCACATTCTGATCTGTGACACAGCAATCTCAGTGTCCTAGCATCAATGTATATACTACTTTGCAGGCTATTGCAGAGCAATGCATTGGCAATCTCTCTAGCAACCAAAGAGTTGAAGCTATTTTTAGAGATGTTCCTGATTCAAGGAATAGGGAGAATCAATAGGGGCCATTAGACTTTGCTGTCCATTGTTAATTAAGTGGGTTATTGTTATTATTAGGATGCATTAGTTCTCCTTTAAGGATAACCTTCACACAAGAGATTTTTTTACTCCAGTGGTATTCTAAATTTTTTGACGTTTTGGAACCCTTTAAAGGGACAGTAACACTTAACCCTTTGAGTGCCAGAGGGGTACGGAACGCATTGCAAATCAATGCGTTCCGTACCCCTCTGCCACTCAAAGGGTTAATATTTATTAACATTTATATTTTCTGGTTAATCCTCCTGAGTACAACACTGATGACAGATGTTTTATTAAAAAGTTATAGCAGCTCAAACTTGTTTTTTTTTTAGGTGCAGTATCACAATGGCCTGACATTGTACAGTGGCGCTGTTGCTACACCAACCTATGGAATGTTCTGGACAACTGACCATAAACTTCCATAGGATGGTGTAGCAACAGCGCCACTGTACAATGTCAGGACATTGTGATACTGCACCTAAAAAACATCAAGTTTGAGCTGCTATAACTTTTTAATTAAACACCTCTCAGCAGTGGATGTACCCTTGTTGTACTCAGGAGGAGAAAACTACAATATAAATTTTACTGTTTACCAAGTGTTACGATCCCTTTAACTCTTTATTACGAAAGTCCTTGTTTAAAAGGATAGTAATGTTTCATAATAAAAGCAGCTCTAATTAATCATCATAGTATTTGGACTAGTTTTATAGCAATACTCTCAGTTGTAGTTCAAGAGTAACTGAATGATAAAGTATCCCCCTCTCGCCCCTTTTACTGATGTAACACTGCTCAGCCAGAGCAGAAGGGAGGTGCCCAGGTAGACTGCAGAGAGGGACAATCTTCAATTAAGATAAGGGAAAAATCTGAAAAACTTGTCAAGGGGGGTAGGGCTTTCATTGTTCTCATAGGAAGAAGATTGTCCCCTTCTGTTATCTGTCTGGTCTATGGACTGGATTCCACATCTGAGAAGAGATGGCTTACACTAGGTAAAAGGGGCGGGAGGGGAAACTTTGCTTGTGAATATCTCTCAAACTATAAAGGTTTGAGAGATAAGACTTATATCTTTCTTCATGTTTTTTTAATGCCTACAAAATAAAATAATGAAAAAACAAAGTATTACTATCCCTGTAAGAAACATTTTTTCCTTTAGTTTAAGTACATTTGTACAATTCAGAAAATTCTGTACAAATAGAAAAAACGGAATATGTCAACTCAATATTTAATGTGATGTAGTGAAGTGCAATAAGAAAAAAGAGGGGTGAGAGAGAATCTTGAGATGAGGAGCCACTGAACCATTGAGAGGCCATTGAAGACTTTGTAAAGGGTCTAGGTTACTTGCAGAGCAGCTGCGTGTCCACAGATGCCCCATTCCCCAAAGTTCCTGATGAGATCATTTGATATTGTGCAGAACCGTGTAATATATCTGGTTTATCTGGGCAAGTACTTAGGTTTGTCTAAAATGCAGCTGCACTCAGCTCCAGTTAACAGTTAATTTGACAGCCGTACAGATGTAATTGATTAGTTGCTAAACTTTTTTTTCCCAGGAATCTACTTTTTTTTTTAAGACGCATAGTCCAAGAGCTAAACTGGAAATGTAGGGACAAGGAGAACTTGGAAATCAAAAACATTTTAAAGGGACAGTAATACTTAAAATGTATAAAAAAAATATGTTGTAGGGTTTACCCCCCTGAGTAAAACAAGAGTACGCCCACTGCTGAAAGGTGTTTCATTCAAAAGTTATTAATTTTTTTGAAAGTTGAATTTTTTAGGTGCAATATCACAGTGGCCTGAAATTGTGCAGTGGCGCTGTTGCTACACCAGCCTATGGAGATTTATGATCCCGGGACCAGAGCTGTCCATAGGATTGTGTAGCAACAGGGCCACTGTACAATTTCAGGCCACTGTGATATTGCACCTAAAAAATTCAACTTTGAAAATTAATAACTTTTGAATGAAACACCTTTCAGCAGTGGGAGTAGTCTTGTTTTACTCAGGGGGGTAAACCCTACAACATATTTTTTTAATACATTTTAAGTATTACTATCCCTTTAAGAGGCTCAAAGCCCTTGCACAATACCACCTTGTCTGGACAAAGTTGCCTTATTCACTGCAACCCCTAAAGCAAGTATCTGGGTTGTTCATGTTCATCTTATGCATCTTATCTGGGAAAAGGTATTAGCTAGCAACAATGGATAGCTCTTTGACACTCAAAATCTTAATGTCCATGTGGAGATCTAGAGGGAGATTAATTAAGATGCCACTTAATAGATCACTTGTAAGATCTCACCTGGAATACTATGTTAAGCTCTGGAGACCATCAGGGAAATGCATAATGGTGTGATAAAGAGGAAATAAAGTAGAAGTGACTTCTCCAGTGAAATATCTTCTCTAGTTCCTATGTTATTCTACGGAGACCATGCACTAAACTTTCTCCATGATTGGAGATCTTATTGCATAGGCTCTATAGTATAACATTGGAACTGGAGAGCTTAGAACACTGGAGAAGTAATTTCCACTTCATCACCTCTTTATCACGCCTTAGTGCATCTCTCTCATGGTCTCCAGGACTTTACATAGTATTCCAGGTCAGATCTTACAAGTGATCCATAGAGTGGCATTAATATTCCTGCCTTCTGGCTGCTAGCTAGTACCTCTGTTCAACCCAATAAAAGCCTTGTTAGCTTTTCCCAATGCTTTACTGCATTGATTGCCTTCTGTCAAGTCATCTGAAATTAAAACTCCAAATCCCTTTTCTCAAACACAAGAAAAGAGAAGAAGCGCACACAGTCTAAGTGTAGATTATTATTTCTTTTCCTTTAAATTCTTCTACTCCTCCACCATATGTGGCTCTATTCTCGTTCACCTCCTTCACCGTGTTCAACACCCGATACTTTAGTGAGTATCTCACTCACCTTTTACCGAGGCTGACCCGCCTCTAGGTGTACTCGCATCCACTGGGTAACCCCCAGTGACGGTACCTGATGGTTCACTCCTCCGTGTATCCCTGTAGTCCCGGCTGACTTTTTCCTCCGTGTCTCAATTGGAGATTCTTAGTCTTACACCTGTCCTCTATCTAGGACTATAGTGAGCTCGAGGATAACCAGGGACACTCTAAGAACACTCAGGGGTCTGGTAATTATTCTTAATATTCGATTTAATTTCAAATATAAAACTTATTTAAAAATCTGTACAGACTGAATTACAATAAAATCATAATCTTGCAATACTTTCTAACAAACAAATCCTCCCAGGAATACCCAACGCGTTTCGCTACTTATTGTAGCTTCTTCTGGGGTATATCAATTCTATGTATAGCATAAAAGACGCTCATCTTCCATACCTTTTTATATCCTGTGCTTATTAATTTGCGCCTAATGCGCTTGAGACTTCCATCTCCGCTCCGACTCCACCCCTTCCTCCAACGTGCGCTCCATGTCTCTCTATCAGACGCGCATGCGCGTCCACCCACCTCCACCGCATCCGTCCCATGAGCCTCAGCCTTCCGATCCCCAGAGGCATCAGAGCATGCACCCCATGTGTACACTTCTCGTATCTCAGAAACATCTGAGCATGCGCTCCACGTGTCCACATCACATACCTTACGTGCCTGCTCAATTTAGCCTCCCACTGATCTTATTCGCTTCTACACACAAGACTAACATAGAGGTAGAATAGTGGGAAGACGCACATGCGCGTCCCATCCAGCACACCATTTCGGTCTAGCGAGACCTCTATACAGATAGCTCACAGGCATATGGATGTATAAGCCCATGTATAACATCACAAATACCTCACCTATACTTTAATAACACTACCTATGAGTCCCCTCAGCCTCCCCATGCCATCCGTGCGCCCGATATCAACTCAAACCATTTTTTATATATAACTTACTAATATTAATCCTATTAACATGGAGCCCAATACTGGAGACAGGTTCAGTCAGTCAACCTTCACATACCCTCCGATGCAAAGATCAAAGTCCCCTGTACACCACCTGTAGTACCATTATATTCTATCATGATAACCACTTATATCTTATTATATAGGATATAATATTATATAATACTAAATATTCCATAAAACCTCTATATGCACCTCCTCATTTATACCTTCAAAAATCTTTTCATATAATTACCAACTTTTAAAGAAAGCTAGCTAAATCCATCTCCTCATTAAGTCCCTCTGGAGCCATTGTTCCCAATCTATGGATCCAGAAAGATTCTCTCCTACATAAATATCTATATCTTTCCTTCACTATATGTCCTATATGTTCAATCCCCTTAACTGTATATCCTTCTTTACAGCCTCTAATACAATCCTGGAAGTGTCTCGCAACACTATGATCCCTACTCTTAATTTGTTTGTTATAAAGTATTGCAAGATTATGATATTATTGTAATTCAGTCTGTACAGATTTTTAAATAAGTTTTATATTTGAAATTAAATCGAATATTAAGAATAATTACCAGACCCCTGAGTGTTCTTAGAGTGTCCCTGGTTATCCTCGAGCTCACTATAGTCCTAGATAGAGGACAGGTGTAAGACTAAGAATCTCCAATTGAGACACGGAGGAAAAAGTCAGCCGGGACTACAGGGATACATGGAGGAGTGAACCATCAGGTACCGTCACTGGGGGTTACCCAGTGGATGCGAGTACACCTAGAGGCGGGTCAGCCTCGGTAAAAGGTGAGTGAGATACTCACTAAAGTATCGGGTGTTGAACACGGTGAAGGAGGTGAACGAGAATAGAGCCACATATGGTGGAGGAGTAGAAGAATTTAAAGGAAAAGAAATAATAATCTACACTTAGACTGTGTGCGCTTCTTCTCTTTTCTTGTGTTTTTGCATATTGGGGACTTGAACTGGAAGTCTATGAGAAGGAAGCTGCACCACTTCGTGGAAGATTTGTCTTGGGATCACATATTGTTCTTCACTAATAAGGTTGTATTTGGATTTGTATTGGGGTAATAGCGCATAAGTATTTTTTGAGTGTTTTTGACATCGATAGTACTGTTATTACTGTATTTGTATCGTGATTACTATATATATATGGTAATACTGTATTTAGTTCTAGTTATATTCTTATAGCAGCTCCAAAATTAATATGTCATGTTTAAGTATTTCAGCCAGGGAAGGGAGGAAGGCTGCACTTAAAACATGTTTTTCAAATCCTGAATATGTGGAGGAAAATATGAGAGATAATGGAGATCTCAAGCAAAATTTCTTTCAATTGGAAAATCTACTGGGGTCAGAGATCAGACATTGGTGGGATCTATTGTTGTTGGGTCAATATATGGAAAGGAAGATAATACCTAGGGGTCTTAGGATCCATAAGAAATCCTTATTTGTGGATGCGGAATTTAATAGAGGTTGGGAACTTATTCTTGATAATTGTTCTTTTAAACTGATAGAGTATATCATGCAATACAGGTAGAAATGTTTAAAAAATATAGAGAAAGAAATACAAACAATCCAGTTAATAATACAACCATTTGAAGGGACCAAACAATTTAAAGAAATGGATAAGATAACCAATGATAAGATAAATAGGATAGAAAGAGAATTAAAGGAAAAAAAGAAGAATAAGTTGGAAAGGGATGAGGAGGATTACACTAATAATTGTGTGAGATCATACAATCAGTCTAATAAAAGGTGGAATAGGAATAAGAACAAGAATAAAAATAGTAATAGTAGATACAGGATCGATAATAGATGTAAGGAGGATAAGAAGCAGATACCAACAAATCAAGAGGGAAATAAAAAAGGGAGGGAAGGGGATGTTAATCTGATATGTAAAGAAGCCAAGCAGAGGGAGAGTTTTAATGTGGATACCAGCAATCGTTTTACTATATTGGAGGTGGATGAGGGAGTGGAGAATAAGGAGGAGATGGAAGTAAAGGATGAGAATTTGAAGACTAGAGAAGGATTAAGAAATACAACCCCTAGAACATCAGAGATTAAAATTTGCGCCTACATGTGTCTCCAATGATTTTGAATTCCGTATGGATTTAGAACAATTTGTCAAAAGACTTACATTAAAAAGATTTTTTAAAAATAAAGAAAACAATAGGTTGGAGACTGGTAAGAGCATGGAAGGTATAACTCTAGATAATGAGGATAGAATAACATTAGAATGTCTGGTGGAATTAGGAGTAGAAGGCATTGATGTGACATCAGGGGAAAAAATAAATGAAGGTGAGATATCTAGAATGGATATAAGAAAAAATTTAGAAGTAGGATCACCATTGCAGGATGGAGATTTGGAGGAAGGAATAGAGGAAGGAGAGATATTTAAAACAGATTTGAGGGCTAAATCTAAATTTTACCCGACCCAATGGAGAGGACCATTTGTGGAAACGTTCGCTAAATTAGTAATGACGGATTATAACAAAAATATAAAAAATAAGAAGTGTAATCGATTTAATTTGACAGTGGAGGAGAGGAAAGCTATGAAGGAGCTTTCATCTAATAAATTACTTACGATTAGGGAGGCGGACAAGGGAGGGTCCATTGTGGTCCAGGATACTATACAATATTTGAAGGAGGGTAGAAGGATATTAGAAGATAAGGTAGCTTATGAAAGACTCAGCCATAATCCACATGAGATTTTTAAGAAGGAGTTGAAGTCCCTGGTGGATGAGGCGTTCGGGATGGGTTTAATAAGTAAGGAGGAGGAGGGATATATTAACATCAAAGATCCCAGTATCCCCTTCTTCTATCATATACCTAAATTACACAAATCTGTGGAAAACCCTCCCGGATGCCCCATTATATCGGGAATTAATTCCTTTACCTCCAATTTGGCTACATATATAGATGTGTTTTTACAAAAATATGTAGTAACGTTGCCGGCATATATCAGAGACACCCAACATATTTTGGAAAAAATTCAAAATTTTGAGTGGCGTATAGACAAACATATATGGGCAACGTTGGATGTTACAGCGTTGTATACGTCTATACGTCATGATTTGGGTTTGGAGGCAGTTCAATATTTCCTCAGTAGGGATAGAAATACGCACATTAATCAACAAATATTTCTAATTAATTGTATTAGATTTGTGTTATATCACAATTTTTTTTAATTTGAGGGTCAGTATTATTTACAACGTCAAGGAACAGCTATGGGCGCCAGGTTTGCCCCTGCATATGCTAATTTATTTATGGGTTATTGGGAGTTGATGGAAGGTTTAGCCCAAGGCATGTGTGGGGGCAACCTGGCGCTATATTATAGATATATAGATGACATAATCATTATTTGGGAAGGTACACGTCAATCATTAGAGGAGTTCATTAATAGATTAAACCAAAATAAAAGGGGTATTCACTTAACATATAATATTCACTCAACACAAATACAATTTTTGGATATTATGTTTAGGATCACTGATAGAGGAACAATAGAAAGCACTATATATAAAAAAGAAGTGTCGAGGAATCCCTATATAGAGGCGTCAAGCTGTCATCTTCCTAGGTGGCTTAAAAATGTGCCGTGTAGTCAGTACCACAGACTACGTAGGAATTGTAGTCAGTGGGAAGACTTTTTGATAAAAGGTGAGGAGCTGAAGTATGATTTTTTAGAAAGGGGTTATGAAGAGAGGGAAATTCTACATGCATTTGACAGAGCAAAAAACCTAAATAGGGAAGAGATCTTAGCCTCGAAGGAAAAAAGTGGGGGAAAAATAGGAAAGAGGAAAGGGAAGTATAGGGATGAGATGGTTCCATTTGTAACAAAATATAACATCTTTTCAAATAGTATAAATAATATAATAAAGAAACATTGGTGGATACTTAGGGAAGATCCACTATTGATGGATTCAGTGGGGGAAAAACCGGTAATGGTCTACAAAAAAGGAAAAAATCTTAGAGGCTACATAGCCCCAAGTAGACCGAAAAACTATAAAAATAGTTCGGTGGTCCAAATGTTGCAGAAAATAGTAGGCAATTATAGATGTGGGAAAACAAGATGTAAAAATTGTAGCAATATGGAACATAAAGCCCTAATATTTCATGATGTTGAGGGAAACAAAAAATACAATATAGAACAGTTTATAAATTGCGATTCTACATATGTGATCTATATGATTACATGTATATGTGGAAAAAAATATATAGGTCGCACTACGAGAGAATTAAGGAAGAGAATTGGAGAACATAGACAAAGTATTTTGGTTAAGAGTAGGGATCATAGTGTTGCGAGACACTTCCAGGATTGTATTAGAGGCTGTAAAGAAGGATATACAGTTAAGGGGATTGAACATATAGGACATATAGTGAAGGATAGATATAGATATTTATGTAGGAGAGAATCCTTCTGGATCCATAGATTGGGAACAATGGCTCCAGAGGGACTTAATGAGGAGATGGATTTAGCTAGCTTTCTTTAAAAGTTGGTAATTATATGAAAAGATTTTTGAAGGTATAAATGAGGAGGTGTATATAGAGGTTTCATGGAATATTTAGTATTATATAATATTATATCCTATATAATAAGATATAAGTGGTTATCATGATAGAATATAATGGTACTACAGGTGGTGTACAGGGGACTTTGATCTTTGCATCGGAGGGTATGTGAAGGGTGACTGACTGAACCTGTCTCCAGTATTGGGCTCCATGTTAATAGGATTAATATTAGTAAGTTATATATAAAAAATGGTTTGAGTTGATATCGGGCGCACGGATGGTATGGGGAGGCTGAGGGGACTCATAGGTAGTGTTATTAAAGTATAGGTGAGGTATTTGTGATGTTATACATGGGCTTATACATCCATATGCCTGTGAGCTATCTGTATAGAGGTCTCGCTAGACCGAAATGGTGTGCTGGATGGGACGCGCATGTGCGTCTTCCCACTATTCTACCTCTATGTTAGTCTTGTGTGTAGAAGCGAATAAGATCAGTGGGAGGCTAAATTGAGCAGGCACGTAAGGTATGTGATGTGGACACGTGGAGCACATGCTCAGATGTTTCTGAGATACGAGAAGTGTACACATGGGGTGCATGCTCTGATGCCTCTGGGGATCGGAAGGCTGAGGCTCATGGGACGGATGCGGTGGAGGTGGGTGGACGCGCATGCGCGTCTGATAGAGAGACATGGATCGCGCGTTGGAGGAAGGGGTGGAGTCATGTCACCACCTCCGAGCGGAGATGGAAGTCTCAAGCGCATTAGGCGCGAATTAAGAAGCACAGGATATAAAAAGGTATGGAAGATGAGCGTCTTTTATGCTATACATAGAATTGATATACCCCAGAAGAAGCTACAATAAGTAGCGAAACGCGTTGGGTATTCCTGGGAGGATTTGTTTGTTAGAAAGTATTGCAAGATTATGATATTATTGTAATTCAGTCTGTACAGATTTTTAAATAAGTTTTATATTTGAAATTAAATCGAATATTAAGAATAATTACCAGACCCCTGAGTGTTCTTAGAGTGTCCCTGGTTATCCTCTAGCTCACTATAGTCCTAGATAGAGGACAGGTGTAAGACTAGGAATCTCCAATTGAGACACGGAGGAAAAAGTCAGCCGGGACTACAGGGATACACGGAGGAGTGAACCATCAGGTACCGTCACTGGGGGTTACCCAGTGGATGCGAGTACACCTAGAGGCGGGTCAGCCTCTGTAAAAGGTGAGTGAGATACTCACTAAAGTATCGGATG
Organism: Rhinophrynus dorsalis; assembly: GCA_037306005.1. Classification (NCBI taxonomy): domain Eukaryota; kingdom Metazoa; phylum Chordata; class Amphibia; order Anura; family Rhinophrynidae; genus Rhinophrynus; species Rhinophrynus dorsalis. The sequence continues at coordinate 471,121,354 of CM074723.1, forward strand.
TTGAACACGGTGAAGGAGGTGAACGAGAATAGAGCCACATATGGTGGAGGAGTAGAAGAATTTAAAGGAAAAGAAATAATAATCTACACTTAGACTGTGTGCGCTTCTTCTCTTTTCTTGTGTTTTTGCATATTGGGGACTTGAACTGGAAGTCTATGAGAAGGAAGCTGCACCACTTCGTGGAAGATTTGTCTTGCGATCACATATTGTTCTTCACTAATAAGGTTGTATTTGGATTTGTGTTGGGGTAATAGCGCATAAGTATTTTTGATTGTTTTTGAAATCCCTTTTCTCTGCTGTTGTCGTCATCAAAGTTCCATGAAACTTGTAAATCATCTCTGTTTTTTTTTTGCCCTAAATGCATTATCTTACATGTTCCAGCACTACATTTTAGATGCCTCACTCTTGTCATTACCTCCATTGTTCCTAAATCATTATGCACTTGGCCAATTTCCTCCGGAGTGTCAATCCCTTCAAATATATACATAGTAACATAGTAGATAAGGCTGAAAAAATACATGCGTCCATCAAGTCCAGCCCATGCCAATAACACCCCTGTTGATCCAGAGGAAGGCAACAAAAAAGCCCTCTGGAGCAATTTCCAGTGTAGGTGTGTGTGTGTGTGTGTGTGTGTCAAATAGTTCCCCGGCTCAATATCCAATTTGCTTTGAAGCCATCTGTCATAACTGTCAATATTGTTCTGTGCTAGATAGGCATCCATTGCTTTTTTGAATGCAGTTACATTATCTGCAAGCACAACATCCAGAGGCAAAGAATTCCATAGCCTTACCGCCCTTACTGTAAAGAATCCCTGCCTGTGTTTTAGTCGAAAGCGCCTTTCCTCAAGTCTTAATGGATGACCTCTTGTTCTTAGCTCAGCTCTTTGCATAAATAATTCATTGGATAATTCTTTGTATTGACCTTGAATGTATTTGCAAATGGTAATCATATCACCCCTTAGACGTCTCTTTTCTAATGTAAACAAACCCAGTTTGGCTAGTCTCTCTTTGTAACTCAGATCCTCCAATCCCTGTATCAGTTTTGTTGCACGTCTCTGCACCTTTTCCAGTTCAGTAATGTCTTTTTTTAGAACAGGCGCCCAAAATTTTACTCCATATTCTAGATGAGGCCTAACCAAGGATTTATACAGAGGTAGGATAATATTAGCATCCCTTGCTTCTACACCTCTTTTTATGCAGGCTAGTACTCTATTTGCTCTTGCAGCAGCTGAGTGACTCTGCACACTGCTGTGAAGACTATTGTCTATCAGTACACCTAAATCTTTCTCTAATGAGGATTTCCCAAGTTGTTTCCCATTTAGAATATATGTAGCAAGTTTGTTTCTACAACCCAAATGCATAACCTTACATTTATCTACATTAAATGACATCTGCCACTTTTCTGCCCATTCACTTAGTTTATCTAAATCCTTCTGTAGGGAAAAAACATCGAGCTCTGTATGTATTTCCTTGGTTTTGCTTTATTTCTCTTGTGCTTATTCCTCAATGATATATATTGACGTGTATATTTGCCCAAGAGCATTTTAAATACATTCCATGATTCTTGTGCATTTTTATCTTTGAAAATTACATCCCACTGAATATCCTTTAAAGCCTCTTTTAACTTTGTAAAATTAGCCTTTTTGAAATTGAATGTTTTGGTTAAACTCTTACTATTGGGTTTCTCATAACAAACTTCAAAGGATACAATATTGTGGTCACTGCTGCCCAAATGTTCCCTTACCTGCACATTGTTTACAATGTCAGAATCGTTTGAGAGCACTAGGTCAAGCAAGGCCTCTTTTCTAGTTGGCTCCTCTACTAGTTGGGACATAAAATTATCATTTATCATACTTAGAAAAATATTTCCCTTTGTTGTGCCTGAAGTCATATTGCTCCAGTCAATTTCAGTGTAGTTGAAATCTCCCATTATAATTACCTTTGCTGACCTAGCAGCCTTTTCCATTTGCAGTAAAAGTTGGGCTTCCTACAACTCCCCAACATTAGGTGGCTTGTAGCAAACCCCCACCAATATTTAAATCATCTGCAAATCTACACAACTTACCTTGAATATGATTAACAATAAAGGACTAAACACCAAACACTGAGGCATCCCACTTGCAACCCATCTTTCCTATGAAAGTATTCCATTGTCAATAACACTCTGCCACCCTTCCTCTAGCCCAATGGTTCTCAACCTTTCTAGTGCCACGACCCTTTGATAAAATTTCCCAAGTTGTGATGACCCCTAACAGTAAAATTATTTTCGTTACTCTTTCATCGCTGTAATTTTGCTACTGTTATGAATCTAAATATAAATATCTGATGGTTTTAGGCGACCCCTGGCAAATCGTCATTCGACCCCCGAAGGGGTCCCGACCCACAGGTTGAGAACCACTGCTCTAGCCAGTTTTCTAATCCAGTCAACTACCCTTGAGTACAATCCTAAACTAGGTATCCTATGAATCAGCTTACAGTGTGGGACAGTGTCAGAAACTTTACTAAAATCCAAAAAGCTACATCTACTGCTCTACCATTTTTATCACTTGATGAACATAGTAAAAAAAATCAACCAAATTTGTTTGGCAAAATCTTCCTGTTATAAAGCCACATGGCCATGGATCTTTCAAATCATTATACCTCATTTATGCCACAATTCTTTCTTTAAACAGCTTTTCATTATTTTCCCAGCTACTGATTTCAGATTTACAGGCCTGTAGTTACCAGAGTCCTTCTTACTGCTTTTCTTGTAAATAATTTTTTCAGTCATCTGGAACCACTCCTGTTAACAAGGACAGATTAATAAGTTCAGCTAAGGGTGCTGCATGTTGGGATGGGCAAACATTTTTTTTTTTGCCTCAAACTGAAATCACAGAATGATGGCACTTCCCGCCCGGCGAATAATTTACCATGAAAAGTGCAATTTTTTTTTTTTCGCCTAGCTCATTCCATTGAAATCAATGGGAACATTGGGAACAGCAATGGTGGAAGCAGGGGGACAAAACAATTGTGAGGAGCACCCATCAAGTGCGAACAAGGTAAAGTGCCTTTTCCTAGGCATGGTAGCCTCTCAGTGGTGCTACAATCCACGTTTTTCACTCCCATGTGCCAGTGCAGAGTGGATATTTCCATATGAGAGGCTACCATGCCTAGAAAATGGCACTTTACCTTGTTTGCACTTGATGGGTGTTCCTCACAATTGTTTTGTCTCAGCAGTAGCAGGAGCAGCACATCTGAGAGCAGGTACAGAACTAGTGGCAGCCAGGGCAGCACGTCTGGCAGCATGCACGGGTTCCGGACCTGTTAATTTCCCCAAGATCCCTAGGAGTGATTTAGGGGGACTGGCCAGCTTTGGTTCTGTAGTGCTCACTTCCTCCTCCTCCTCCTCAGACTCAGTGGACACATAAGGATCCTTCAGGTTCCTCCTTTTTTTAGTTTTAAACTTTCTCATAGTGATAGCAGTCACTATAAGACTCTTCTGCCTCAATTTTGCAAAAAAGATCACATCAGAACAACACAGCACATCTACCTCACTCTGTAGCTACTTAAAATGTGTATCATTTCCTCAAATACGTAACATTTTTATATCGAATCGGCTTAAAACACGTAAATCAATGGGCGGAAACTTTCTAGCCATTGACAAAATGGTGATGAATTTTTGCTAATGGGCGAAAAATTTGAAGAATTTAAAACTGTCTTTAAAGGCCAGCAACGTGGTTTTCGCAGATTTTTTGGCAGGAACACGGCGGGACCTTTTGCCCACCCCAAGCTGCAAGCACAGTTCCAAGCAACTTAATACTTTTGGATGGACCTCATCTTAACCAGCTGATATAAATAAAATAAAACCTCATCCATAATAAACATTTTGGGTTACCCGCTTCAATCTTAACAGTTTTACATTTTTGGGGAGTTCCCTTTCTTCACAGTTTTCTGTAAATACTGAGTAGAAATAATTATATAGGTAGTAATCTTTTTCCTTATCTCACTGCACATACCTACCCATTTGTGACTTAAATATTATCTTTGCTTTAAATTTTCTCCATTCACTAATATACCTAAAGAAAACGTTATCATCCTTTTTGTACACGCTTGTATATTTTCTCATTTTCTTGGTGTAGATCATCTTGTCTCAGTTGATCCACTTAGGATGGGAGAAAACCAGAATCGTTTTCTTGAGGAAAGTTTTGTGGAAAACCAATAATTACTCGTTTTTTCATCGGAATTCCCTGAGCATAGAAAATCTAGAAAAAATCCTTCTTTTCACCAAAAACAATGTATTTCCAACAAGATCTTTGCTGTTTTCCCCCTATTCCTTAGAATATGTGCATCTATGACTGCCTACTAGTGAAGTAGGACAAGGCCGGGGGGGGGGGGGGTCAGAATTTGTGATTCTTTGGTTACTGTTGAAAAAGTCTGGGGTGTTAGATTGTGTGGTTGTATGGCTGCCTACCAGTCTAGTGGGAAAAATCTCAGGGTCAGTATTTGTTGTTCTGTGGCTACCAGTGCAGTGGGACAAGGTTTGGGGGTCAGTATGTGGTTCTATGGCCATCAGTGGAACAAACATGGGGAATCAGTATGTGTTACATACTAATCCCCAAGCCTTGTCCCACAGTGACCATATAACTGTATGGCCACTGTGGGACAAGGCTGGGTGATTAGAACGTGTCATTCTTTGGCTACCAGTGCAGTGGGACAAGGCTGGGGGATTAGTATGTGTGGGTCTATGGCTATCAGTGCAGTGGGACAAGTCTGTGTGATTAGAATGTGTCATTCTATGGCTACCAGTGCAGTAGGACAAGTCTGGAGGATTAGTATATGTGGTTCTATGGCGACCAGTGCAGTGGGACAAGGCTGGAGGATTAGTCCGTGTGGTTCTATGGCGACCAGTGCAGTGGGACAAGTCTGGAGGATTGGTATGTGTGGTTCTATGGCTACCTTTGCAGTGGGACAAGGCTGGAGGATTAGTATGTGTGGGTCTATGGCTACCAGTGCAGTGGGACAAGGCTGGAGGATTAGTCCGTGTGGGTCTATGGCTACCAGTGCAGTGGGACAAGGCTGGAGGATTAGTATGTGTGGTTCTATGGCTACCAGTGCAGTGGGACAAGGCTGGAGGATTAGTATGTGTGGGTCTATGGCTACCAGTGCAGTGGGACAAGTCTGGAGGATTAGTATGTGTGGGTCTATGGCTACCAGTGCAGTGGGACAAGTCTGGAGGATTAGTATGTGTGGTTCTATGGCTACCTTTGCAGTGGGACAAGGCTGGAGGATTAGTATGTGTGGGTCTATGGCTACCAGTGCAGTGTGACAAGGCTGGGGGATTAGTCCGTGTGGGTCTATGGTTACCAGTGCAGTGGGACAAGGCTGGAGGATTAGTCCGTGTGGGTCTATGGTTACCAGTGCAGTGGGACAAGGCTGGAGGATTAGTATGTGTGGGTCTATGGATACCAGTGCAGTGGGAAAGGCTGGAAGCCAGTATGTGTGGTGGGATGAAGCTGGGGGTCCATTTAAAGGAAAAAATGGCACTTTTCAATGTAATTCCAAATGAAGGCAAAACATGCTGTGTTTCACAAGTTTCTCTTAGAGGCAAAAGTTTTTGCCCATCCCTACTCTGTATTATAGTTTCAAGTGTATTAACATCCAATAAAGGATCTTAGCCTGAAACCTTGCCCACCTTCCAGATGCATCTTGTAATGTATTTGAATGTTTTCAATAGTAACTATTGGGACGTCAACAGGAAGGGAAGCACAATAATATAAATGTTTTGGGAGGATGAGGGACTTTACAGCCCTTATTCTGCTGAACAAGGACTTCTCTGACTGTTGTTGTTGTTAATTATTTTGATGCTAAAGAGGACACCCCCACTTTGCATTGGAGACCTCTGTAATATCCAGTGGATTAATGCAGTATTGATATCAATTGAATCTGAATACTAATTGGTACTGCTAACAAGGCTAAAATATTAGGTACACTTATCAGGTATCAGTAACCAGGTATCTATATGATAATGTTTTTCTTACAGGTGTCTGAGTTATGGTTCTAATTGCATGAGACATTTAACAGAAAACAAAATGACACTTTAGGAATTGTATCAATTTTCTACACGTCCACTGTTAGTCCAATAACTTCACATGCAGTGTCAATGCTGCCTTGTTTCACTGTCTGATATTACTTACATTGTTCGGTTGAAATTCTTTTAGTGCTTCAGATAGCCCTACTGTTCCTTGGAATCCAATTTTAGATCCACTGAAATGTTTCAATCTTCAGTACGTCTACTGTTAGTCAAAGAACAACAAACACAAAGTCCGATCTTGTATAAAAAAAAGGGTATTGAAGCAAGAGTGAACAACATAATTTTGCCATTGTACAAATCATGTTAAAGGGATAGTAATGTTTCATAATAAAAGCAGCTCTAATTAATAATCATAGTATTTGGACTTTGGAGAGTGTTATTTCAGTTCTGTCAGAGTTGTAGTTTAAGAGTAATTCAATGACAAAATATCCCCCTCCCGCTCCTTTTACTGATGTAACACTGTTCAGACAGAGCAGAAGGGAGGTGCCCAGGTAGACTGCAGAGAGGGACAATCTTCAATTAAGATAAGGGAAAAACCTGAAAAACTTGTCAAGGGAGGCAGGGCTTTCATTGTTCTCATAGGAAGAAGATTGTCCCCTGCTGTTATCTGTCTGGTCTATGGACTGGATTCCACATCTGAGAAGAGATGGCTTACACTAGGTAAAAGGGGCGGGAGGGGAAACTTTGCTTGTGAATATCTCTCAAATCATATGGGTTTGAGAGATAAAACATATCATTCTTCTTGGTTTTTTTAATGCCTACAAAATAAAATAAAGATAAAACAAAGTATTACGATCCCTTTAAGACCACACCTTGAATATGCAATAAGTTTTGGAACCAGTTCTGAAAATGGATATTCTAAAACTGGAGAGAGTACAGTGAAGAGCAACAAAATTAATGAAGGGAATAGAGGACTTGACATATGAGGAACGACTAGACAAACTTAACTGCTAAGAAGAGATCTTATCACAGTGTAGAAGTATATGGGAGGTCAATACAAGGATCTCTCTGATGAGCTATTCCTTTCAAGGCCTGATCTAATAACCAGGGGACATCCCTTGAGATTAGAGGAAATGAGGTTTCAACTTCAGCAGAGGAAGGGTTTTTTTTTGTACAGTACAGTCTGTTAAATTGTGGAATTCCTTGCCTAAGGATGTGGTAATGACAGATACAATGGATATATTTAAGAGAAGATTAGATACATTTCTTTCAAAAGGGAACATACAGAGTTATACTGTGTATTAGTAGGCAAAACAGGAAGGTTTGATAAAGACTAACTTATTTGGCAGCAGGAAAGCTATATAATTCTCATGTCTCTGGGTTATTTGGTAAAGGTTGAACTTCATGGAATTGTGCCTTTTTTCAGCCTAACTGACTGTTACTATATACTAGAAATAGAGGGAGCGCTCACTGTGTAGAGGTACTGCTAGGTATAGATAAAATATATAACACCTGTGGTAATTGGTTAAACAATAAAATTATATAATCCTGAGCAGACAGTAGATGTCAAAACAAAGCATATAGTGTGCCACAATCAATAGATGTACCAACATAAAAATGAGGAAAAAAGGTAAAAAATGGAACCTAATAGGTGAAATCGTTCATACAGAACATACAGTGCCAATAATGATAATCCGCAAGTGGAGAGAGAGTGACCTGTTCAGAAAAGAGTTCATATGAAGGATGATCGATGATGATATGAATGGAGATGGAGATGAGTATGGAGACAATGGAATGGAGGATGGCAATATTGAGTGGATGGTGTATTCTCATATGACTGTGACCTCTCTAATCGTCCGTGCTGCTGTCAGATGCTCGGAGTCTCTTCGAGCCAGTACATGTAAAAAAAGAAGGAAGGGAAGACAGCGCCCCAGATATCTAAGAGTAGTCCGTAATATAAGAGGATAAAATATATTCAAGCAGTAATATGTTAACGTCTTTAATAAAAGGAGTAGAAATAAATAAAAGGTATATCGAATGAAGAATAATTGACAGAATATGGTCAATAAAAAAACAACAAAGCAAATGGCATCATATAGTAAAAAGGACTATCGGAATCTGTGTGGCAGATAAAATAAAGAATATTAGTACGAAATTAGTCCATAAGTAATAGGTAATCTAGGGTCCTAAAGAAGCACACGGATTGGTCTGGTGTGTCTGTAGATAAAAGCTACTAAGTATAAAATAAAAGGATATGTTGCGAGTATACATTAAAATCAGAAATAGCAACAAAGTATAAGAATCAATACAGTCCGGGGATGGGGACTCCCCCTTTGATAAAATGCTCACCAGAGCAATACTTGAGTTATAGCGTATAGCAGTATAGTAATCTGCTCACCAGATCCTTGCTTGTTTAGATGCGCTTCAGGTATCTGACAGTCAACTCGTGGTTCTGTTGAACGGGACGATCCCGGTGTTTGCCGCTCTCTCTGTTGATCACTATGTCCGTTCAGCAATCAGGACCGGGGTGTATTAGAAATCTTTAAACACACAGTTTTTCCATCACAATGATGATCTGGGAGTATTGTTTGATCTTAGGAAATAATAGTTACTTCAACGCGTTTCGGAGCAAACCGCTCCTTCATCAGGAAGAAAAAGTATATGTGAATGTGTAAAATACTGAAAAAGGCGCCAGGAGAGCGCATCCGTTATTTAAGCTGGAAATAACCAATTGGAGAGGGGGTCAGTAGGTTATTGGCCCTTAATTTAAATAAGTATAATGGAACATGGAATTGCATAAACAGAAATAGATAATTCATAGCATAAATGACATAAACATTAGAAGGGGACATTCGGAAAAAACAGAGAGAGAAAAAAAGGAAAATGTGTTTGTATATATGTTATCTAAGTTTATGAGATTCAGAGCTGAACACCCAAGGGGGAGGGAGTCTCGCAGAAGGAGTGGAGATACATACAGAGCCGGGGATGAGTGGGAACATGCATATACATTGGTGGGAGACAGAAAAAATGTACATACATTCCCACACATCACCATATAACCCAACGTGCCACTATATATTTATATGTACATAGTACTAACTATAGTCCCCACTAGCGATATTCAAAAGAAAAAGAGGGGGTGAAAGTGCAAACATTATATGTAAGCCAAATAGGTTAAAATGAGAATATGAATGTATGGAGTACTGGATGGAACTATGGATCCAAGCAATGACTAGCTTTTGTATTAAAAAAATAAAAAAATATATATAAGAAAGCCTCAAAGGCACCATAAATCTAATTCTTCGTTAAGTCCCTCAGGTGCAAGGGTATGCATTTTGAAGATCCAGTAACTTTCTTGTCGGGCACCATTCCACATGGCTATCCAATATTCCTTACGGACAGTTCCTACGCCTCAAAAGGAACTGTACAGAAGAACATGATTTCCTTTCTCAAGCAACCTTATTAGAAGAACGCTTCCACACTAAAGGCTACAATAAGACGAACATTTGTAGAGCACTAGAACGAGCTAAAAAGATGCCCAGAAAGAAACTACTATCCCCCAAAATACCCAAAAAAAAGAAAGAAGGAACTTCCCTACAGGAATGCACTACTGTTCCCCAAGAATCCAATATAGCCTTCATCACCAGATATTCTGCCATCTCTAGAAAAATTGAAAATATTATTAAGCGAAACTGGAAAATACTAGAAGGAGACAAAATAATCAGAAACATCCTCCCAAAACAACCTAAATTCATTTATCGAAAAGCACCAGATTTGAAAGCAAAATTAGCACCTTCAACAATCAACAATCCTCATAAAATAGGAGATATCATCATCCACCCCAGTAATGGAGATCAGATAAAAGGAAACTTCAGATGTGGGCACTCCCTATGTACCACATGTAGCTTTATCCAAAATAAGTCTATGACCTTCAAGTCCTATACTACTGGTGAAACATTTCCTGTCAAACAGTTTATCAACTGTAACAGTAATTACGTAATATATCTTTTGGAATGTATATGTGGTATACAATACATAGGGAGAACAATTAGACATATGAAGAAGAGATTCCTTGAACATAAAAATAATATCATAAAGAATAATCGAAAACACTCAGTTTCCAGACACTGTAATGACTGCCCGTCATTTAAATCAATTAAGGATATTAAAATTATGGGTATAGAACAAATCAACCCCACCTACAGAGGAGGGGATAGATTTAAACAACTAGCCCGACAAGAAAGTTACTGGATCTTCAAAATGCATACCCTTGCACCTGAGGGACTTAACGAAGAATTAGATTTATGGTGCCTTTGAGGCTTTCTTATATATATTTTTTTATTTTTTTCCATCCAGTACTCCATACATTCATATTCTCATTTTAACCTATTTGGCTTACATATAATGTTTGCACTTTCACCCCCTCTTTTTCTTTTGAATATCGCTAGTGGGGACTATAGTTAGTACTATGTACATATAAATATATAGTGGCACGTTGGGTTATATGGTGATGTGTGGGAATGTATGTACATTTTTTCTGTCTCCCACCAATGTATATGCATGTTCCCACTCATCCCCGGCTCTGTATGTATCTCCACTCCTTCTGCGAGACTCCCTCCCCCTTGGGTGTTCAGCTCTGAATCTCATAAACTTAGATAACATATATACAAACACATTTTCCTTTTTTTCTCTCTCTGTTTTTTCCGAATGTCCCCTTCTAATGTTTATGTCATTTATGCTATGAATTATCTATTTCTGTTTATGCAATTCCATGTTCCATTATACTTATTTAAATTAAGGGCCAATAACCTACTGACCCCCTCTCCAATTGGTTATTTCCAGCTTAAATAACGGACGCGCTCTCCTGGCGCCTTTTTCAGTATTATACACATTCACATATACTTTTTCTTCCTGATGAAGGAGCGGTTTGCTCCGAAACGCGTTGAAGTAACTATTATTTCCTAAGATCAAACAATACTCCCAGATCATCATTGTGACGGAAAAACTGTGTGTTTAAAGATTTCTAATACACCCCGGTCCTGATTGCTGAACGGACATAGTGATCAACAGAGAGAGCGGCAAACACCGGGATCGTCCTGTTCAACAGAACCACGAGTTGACTGTCAGATACCTGAAGCGCATCTAAACAAGCAAGGATCTGGTGAGCAGATTACTATACTGCTATACGCTATAACTCAAGTATTGCTCTGGTGAGCATTTTATCAAAGGGGGAGTCCCCATCCCCGGACTGTATTGATTCTTATACTTTGTTGCTATTTCTGATTTTAATGTATACTCGCAACATATCCTTTTATTTTATACTTAGTAGCTTTTATCTACAGACACACCAGACCAATCCGTGTGCTTCTTTAGGACCCTAGATTACCTATTACTTATGGACTAATTTCGTACTAATATTCTTTATTTTATCTGCCACACAGATTCCGATAGTCCTTTTTACTATATGATGCCATTTCCTTTGTTGTTTTTTTATTGACCATATTCTGTCAATTATTCTTCATTCGATATACCTTTTATTTATTTCTACTCCTTTTATTAAAGACGTTAACATATTACTGCTTGAATATATTTTATCCTCTTATATTACGGACTACTCTTAGATATCTGGGGCGCTGTCTTCCCTTCCTTCTTTTGTTACATGTACTGGCTCGAAGAGACTCCGAGCATCTGACAGCAGCACGGACGATTAGAGAGGTCACAGTCATATGAGAATACACCATCCACTCAACATTGCCATCCTCCATTCCATTGTATCCATACTCATCTCCATCTCCATTCATATCATCATCGATCATCCTTCATATGAACTCTTTTCTGAACAGGTCACTCTCTCTCCACTTGCGGATTATCATTATTGGCACTGTTTGTTCTGTATGAACGATTTCACCTATTAGGTTCCATTTTTTACCTTTCTTCCTCATTTTTATGTTGGTACATCTATTGATTATGGCACACTATATGCTTTGTTTTGACATCTACTGTCTGCTCAGGATTATATAATTTTATTGTTTAACCAATTACCACAGGTGTTATATATTTTATCTATACCTAGCAGTACCTCTACACAGTGAGCGCTCCCTCTATTTCTATTATTATTTTTCCTATACACCACACTAGTCAAGTGGGAGTTCTCTTATTGGTGGCAGTCTCCTGTGTTTTGGGCTAATAGGTACCTATTTAGCAGATACTTACACCCGTTTATCCAATTACTTTTTTATTCATAATTCATACGAGTACCATACATACACAACATGTTACACTGTCTAAATAGAAAAGATCGAAGAGAGGAACTAGTAACCTCATTCTTTAAAGAAAAATCCACAACATCTCAAAAAGATGTCGGTATTGGAGGTCCCCATAGAAACAATCCTGATAAAGACATTAAAAAATTATTTTTCGAATTGGAAAAATTATTGAACACCGAAATGGCGCAGTAGTGGGAGATCGTAACACTACAAAAATATATTGATAAAAAACAAATTCCTAGAGGATTACGTATAATTAAGGAACCAGCCTTTGGACACAACAATTCTGAGTTCTATGGGAATTGGAACAATTTATTAGATAAATGTTCATCTGATCTCATGAAATTAATTATTAATTTTAAAGAAATCCAATTAAACAATACTATGGACAAAATCGAAACAGCTCGAACGAACTTAGAGTCCCATAGGACAAATAGCCATTTTAATAACTTGGATAAACATACTAACGAAAGGGTTATGAAATTTGAACAAAATTTAATCAATAGGAAACAGCGAAAGTTGGACAGAGACAATAATGATTACTCCACGGGTCACATTCGCAAATGGAAATCCAACAATAATAACAATAAAGACTCTAACACTTATCGGACCTCTATCCATAACTATGGAGCACAACATTACCTACGATATAACCAATTAGGACCCAGAAAGGACCCTCCCAAACATTATTCTAGGAATACTTGTACTCTAAATCTCAACCAACAAGCCTCTGGTAGAAACAACACCAATAACACTAACATTTCCATTAAGAGTAAGAACTGTATTAACGGATCTGAGACCAATGGCCCCCTTAGAGATGCAACGAACACTAATAATGAAGAAGCTCCCTCAAATTCAGTGATAAATGATAATAACACAAGAAGCGAGAATCAAATAACAACGAATATCATAGGAACTGCACCAAATAAAACTCCTCCCATACCTAAACCCAGGAAACTGATGGGAATAAAACCATCAGAGATGTATGTCTGTAAGTCCCCTACAACAAACCAAGATATACCCAGAAAGAAAGAAAGTAGGGACAAACAGAAAGAAACACCATACATGAGACAAGGTGCGAGACCTAAGGATAATACCGTACAGTACCAACCACATTTTTTATGTCAGAGACAGAAAACACCCCTACAAACTTGGTTGAGAAAGGAATGGAACAAAGAGGAGAACCATTTACAGAGAAATTCACAAAGACGCAAAAGGTCCGACGAGGCAGAAGAGGTGGACTCAGAAACAAGAGAAAAGAAAAGGAGGAACCAGAGTCAGACGGAATCAGAACTATAGGAATATTTAACCTATCTTCATATGTCCTGTCTGCTAATGATATTTCGCTTCTCAAAAAAGGTTTGAAATTTGCACCCAGTTCAGTTCCGAATGAATTTGATCTTTTCGTGGATACCCAAAAATTTATAAGAAAAATTACTCTAAAGAAATTCTATGAAAAATAAAAAGAAAAAGCAAATTTAAAACAAGTATGTAATAAAGATGAGGATCTCCTAGAAATACTAATAGAACTAGGTGAAGACGACTCCCAATTTACAATATCTAACACTACTACTTCTCCAGTACCGACATTTAAACATACAGATTTAAAACCTCCATCAAAATTCAATCCCTTACATATTAGAGGCCCACACATTGAGGCTTTCTCAGATACAGTAACTAGAGATATCCGTAAGTTGTTTGAAAAACCCATTAAGATTAAACAGAATCTAACAAGACAAGAGAAAAGCAGTTTAAAATCCCTTATGGAAAACAATTCCCTTGTTTTTAGGGAGGCTGACAAGGGAGGGGGCTTGGTTATCCAAAATAAGGAAGACTACATTAAAGAGGCTAATAGAATCTTGGGAGATAGCACCTTCTATAAGACTCTATCCTATAACCCTATTCATCAGTATCATGAAGAATATAATGAACTTATTTTGGAAGCACATAAATGTGGCATCCTAAATAATAAAGAATTCCAATTTCTCACCGTCAAATACCCAGTCATTCCTATCTTTTATCACTTACCTAAAATACATAAGGATCTTAACAACCCACCTGGTCGTCCCATCATTTCGGGAATCAACTCACTCACCAGCAATCTATCACAATATATCGATCATTTTCTACAACCCTATGTACAATGTCTCCCATCATACACCAAAGACTCCACCGACATTCTGAGAAAATTAGGAGATATACAATGGGAATCCACCTACATATGGGTTAGTTGTGATGTAACCTCATTGTACACCATCATCCAACATCAATCCGGCTTACAAGCGGTCGAAACAATCCTTAGAAGGGACAAAGAAGTGAGGGAGGAACAGATCATATTCATCCTCAACAGTATTAATTTTATACTACAGCACAAACATTTTATGTTTGGAAATACTCATTATTTACAGACAAGGGGGGCAGCAATGGGAACTCGCTTTGCTCCATCCTATGCCAATATCTTTATGGGTGTTTGGGAGGAAACTCATATCTGGAAAAACCACCAACAAGATTTCATCTTATATGCTCGGTATATAGATGATCTGCTACTCATTTGGAAAAGTGGACCAACCAAACTACAAGAATTTTTTTCCAACATCAACAATAATGACTTAGGACTCATTTTTACATATACTGCTAGTCCAACATCTGTTATTTTTCTTGACCTAGAAATTGCATGTGGATCAGAAGGAAAGATTTGTACTCGTACATACCAAAAGCCAGTGGATGTAAATGGCTACATTGAGGCCACTAGTGGGCACCATTCCACATGGCTATCCAATATTCCTTACGGACAGTTCCTACGCCTCAAAAGGAACTGTACAGAAGAACATGATTTCCTTTCTCAAGCAACCTTATTAGAAGAACGCTTCCACACTAAAGGCTACAATAAGACGAACATTTGTAGAGCACTAGAACGAGCTAAAAAGATGCCCAGAAAGAAACTACTATCCCCCAAAATACCCAAAAAAAAGAAAGAAGGAACTTCCCTACAGGAATGCACTACTGTTCCCCAAGAATCCAATATAGCCTTCATCACCAGATATTCTGCCATCTCTAGAAAAATTGAAAATATTATTAAGCGAAACTGGAAAATACTAGAAGGAGACAAAATAATCAGAAACATCCTCCCAAAACAACCTAAATTCATTTATCGAAAAGCACCAGATTTGAAAGCAAAATTAGCACCTTCAACAATCAACAATTCTCATAAAATAGGAGATATCATCATCCACCCCAGTAATGGAGATCAGATAAAAGGAAACTTCAGATGTGGGCACTCCCTATGTACCACATGTAGCTTTATCCAAAATAAGTCTATGACCTTCAAGTCCTATACTACTGGTGAAACATTTCCTGTCAAACAGTTTATCAACTGTAACAGTAATTACGTAATATATCTTTTGGAATGTATATGTGGTATACAATACATAGGGAGAACAATTAGACATATGAAGAAGAGATTCCTTGAACATAAAAATAATATCATAAAGAATAATCGAAAACACTCAGTTTCCAGACACTGTAATGACTGCCCGTCATTTAAATCAATTAAGGATATTAAAATTATGGGTATAGAACAAATCAACCCCACCTACAGAAGAGGGGATAGATTTAAACAACTAGCCCGACAAGAAAGTTACTGGATCTTCAAAATGCATACCCTTGCACCTGAGGGACTTAACGAAGAATTAGATTTATGGTGCCTTTGAGGCTTTCTTATATATATTTTTTTATTTTTTTAATACAAAAGCTAGTCATTGCTTGGATCCATAGTTCCATCCAGTACTCCATACATTCATATTCTCATTTTAACCTATTTGGCTTACATATAATGTTTGCACTTTCACCCCCTCTTTTTCTTTTGAATATCGCTTGTGGGGACTATAGTTAGTACTATGTACATATAAATATATAGTGGCACGTTGGGTTATATGGTGATGTGTGGGAATGTATGTACATTTTTTCTGTCTCCCACCAATGTATATGCATGTTCCCACTCATCCCCGGCTCTGTATGTATCTCCACTCCTTCTGCGAGACTCCCTCCCCCTTGGGTGTTCAGCTCTGAATCTCATAAACTTAGATAACATATATACAAACACATTTTCCTTTTTTTCTCTCTCTGTTTTTTCCGAATGTCCCCTTCTAATGTTTATGTCATTTATGCTATGAATTATCTATTTCTGTTTATGCAATTCCATGTTCCATTATACTTATTTAAATTAAGGGCCAATAACCTACTGACCCCCTCTCCAATTGGTTATTTCCAGCTTAAATAACGGACGCGCTCTCCTGGCGCCTTTTTCAGTATTATACACATTCACATATACTTTTTCTTCCTGATGAAGGAGCGGTTTGCTCCGAAACGCGTTGAAGTAACTATTATTTCCTAAGATCAAACAATACTCCCAGATCATCATTGTGACGGAAAAATTGTGTGTTTAAAGATTTCTAATACACCCCGGTCCTGATTGCTGAACGGACATAGTGATCAACAGAGAGAGCGGAAAACACCGGGATCGTCCTGTTCAACAGAACCACGAGTTGACTGTCAGATACCTGAAGCGCATCTAAACAAGCAAGGATCTGGTGAGCAGATTACTATACTGCTATACGCTATAACTCAAGTATTGCTCTGGTGAGCATTTTATCAAAGGGGGAGTCCCCATCCCCGGACTGTATTGATTCTTATACTTTGTTGCTATTTCTGATTTTAATGTATACTCGCAACATATCCTTTTATTTTATACTTAGTAGCTTTTATCTACAGACACACCAGACCAATCCGTGTGCTTCTTTAGGACCCTAGATTACCTATTACTTATGGACTAATTTCGTACTAATATTCTTTATTTTATCTGCCACACAGATTCCGATAGTCCTTTTTACTATATGATGCCATTTCCTTTGTTGTTTTTTTATTGACCATATTCTGTCAATTATTCTTCATTCGATATACCTTTTATTTATTTCTACTCCTTTTATTAAAGACGTTAACATATTACTGCTTGAATATATTTTATCCTCTTATATTACGGACTACTCTTAGATATCTGGGGCGCTGTCTTCCCTTCCTTCTTTTGTTACTATATACTGTCTACCATGTCATGCATGTTCCTGTCTTCCATTAATCACACCTGTTCTGCAGAACCCATAGTACCTCTTCAGAGAACCCTACGATTACACAAAGCTCTGTTTGAGAAACATGAAATGACACAATTATATAGCAAAGTGCACGTGTATATATCTTATGATGTATCAAAGACCCTCCATTCAACAGACTTAAAGCTCTTTCTTAAAAAAGCATTACAGTAATGCTAAGGCACATCAGATTCATCATAGAGAGACAATAAAAACCATCACTGATTTAAAAATGTGTTTAACTCCTTGAATGCTGGAGAGGTCTCCAACGCATTACAAAGAAATGTGTTGGAGACCTCTCTAACATTTAACCTTTTGAGTGCCAGAGGGGTATGCAACACATTACAATGCACAGCGTTGCATACCGTTCTGGCACTCAAAGGATAAAGAGGTTAAAGGGATAGTAATGTTTCAAATAAGCAGCTCCAATTAATCTTCATGGTATTTGGGTCATGGAGAGTGTTATTTCAGTACTGTCAGAGTTGTAGTTCAAGAGTAATTGAATGATAAAGTATCCCCCTCCCGCCCCTTTTACTGATGTAACACTGCTCACCTCAGGGCAGCAAGATTGTCCAGATGGATCACAGAGAAGGACAATCTTCAGTGATCATAAGGAAAAACCTGAAAAATCTGTCAAGGGGGGCAGGGTTTTCCTAATGTTCACGGTAAGAAGATTGTCCCTTGCTGTGATCTGTCCGGTCAAGAGACCAGATTCCACATCTGAAGGGAGGTGGCTTACACTAGGTAAAAGGGGCGGGAGGGGGATACTTTATCATTCAATTACTCTTGAACTACAACTCTGTCAGTATTGAAATAACACTCTACATGACCTAAATACTATGAAGATTAATTGGAGCCTTTGTTTTCGTGAATCAGCATTCCTATCCCTTTAAAATCATGATTAAAATCAGAAGGGATTGTGGGATTGTTTTGTGTACTATGATACATTTAGTTTCCTCCAGAATGACTCCAGTTTACAACATAAGGTCCTTCGGGAAAATAGGATTGCAAATTGAACATGCAATGAATTACCAGAATAAGAACCGGCTTGGAATATTAACTAGAACATGAATTAACACGCATTTTTACACTTAACAAATGCTGAACAAGTTCTAGCCAAAAGAGGAACAATACAAGCGGATTTGGAAAAAGAATCCCTACAAGCCAGATCAAGAGGCAGTCATAATGAATGGGCAACTTGTATAATGCCAAGCAATTAAAATAGCGGTTGGGAGAGCATGAGTAATTGAATCTCCTAAATCAATCAGTCCTCATTATAGAGTTTGGTTGACATGATTGCAGTAATGGCTGGGAGCCAGTACTTGACTAAAGTCATTTGTAGTTTGAATGGATATAATGAAAAGAGGGAAGAGAATACAATTTTGAGAGGATGAGAAAAATAGGATGAGCCTTTCTGAATAGATCAATTCCAGTTCATACATTTCTAACAAATTGATGAGTTCAAATAGCTAATTTAGGAGGTAAAAAAGAAAATGGTAGATTAACCTTCAGGGCACTAGAAAGATCTGTAATTAATTGTGTCAACGCTTTGAGGGCCAAAGGGTTGTCCAACACATTGCCTTGAAATTGTTTGGGCACCACTTTGGCACACAAAGTGTTAAAGGGATAATAATGTTTCAAAATAAATGCAGTTCCAATTATTCTTTATAGTTTTTGGGCTAGGTAGAGCGGAATTATCATTCTCTACAATGTGTAGTTCCAGAGTAATGATAAGGTATCCCCCTCCCGCCCCTTTTACCTAGTGTAAGACACCTCCCCTCAGATGTGGAATCTGGTCTCTTGACCGGACAGATCTGTAACGTTTTGTACGACACTCAAACCCAGTAGGTTAGAATAAAACACAGTTTTATTAAAGACACGAAAGATTGCCCTCTACAGGCTTATACAGTATGACAGGAAAATATCAGTCATGTACATATGCCCTCTCAGGCCCAGTATACAAGGGTAAAAATAGATACTGTCACAGGACAGGCACAATCAAGCAATTCCAGGACAACAAGGGTTAAAGTTCATGGAAGGTAATCAGTCTCTGTTGTGGTGTGTTTGACAACGCCCAGTAAGATGGTAAATGTATCAAGAGACTGTGGTGCGAGATGTGAAAGCACCTAGTGTGTAAAGCAGAACTGAGACTCTACCCTGTGCTGAGCGGAAATGGAGACCACAATACTCTGCTAGAGCTAGCACTACCTTGAGCCTTGAGCACCCGACTGGTGCAGTAATGGAGACACTGTACACTGCAAGAGCTGAGGGACTAGAGCCAATAGCACCCGACCGGTGCGGTAACGGAGACACTGACACTGCAAGAACTGAGGAACTAGAGCAAATAGCACCCGACCGGTGCGGTAACGGAAATACTGTACACTGCAAGAGCTGATGGAATAAGAGGCAATAGCACCCGACTGTTGAAGTAATGGAGACACTGTACACTGCAAGAGCTGAGGGACTAGAGCCAATAGCACCCGACCGGTGTGGTAACGGAGACACTGTACACTGCAAGAACTGAGGAACTAGAGCCAATAGCACCCGACCGGTGCGGTAACGGAAATACTGTACACTGCAAGAGCTGATGGAATTAGCCAATAGCACCCGACCGGTGCGGTAACGGAGACACTGTACACTGCAAGAGCTGAGGGACTAGAGCCAATAGCACCCGACCGGTGCGGTAACGGAGACACTGACACTGTAAGAGCTGAGGGACTAGAGCCAATAGCACCCGACCGGTGCGGTAAAGGAAATACTGTACACTGCAAGAGCTGATGGAATAAGAGCCAATAGCACCCGACCGGTGCGATAACGGAGACACTGTACACTGCAAGAGCTGATGGAATTAGCCAATAGCACCTGACCGGTGCGGTAACGGAGTCACTGTGTATTTCAAGGGTTAACGGAAGCACAGTGTTAACGGAGGCCACAATGCTCTGCAAGTGTTAACGGAAGGCTCAGTGTAACAGAGGCTACAGTGCTCTGCAAGTGTTTCACGGAAGTCTCCGGGTTAACGGAGGCAACAGTGTTCTGCAAGTGTTAACAGAAGGCTCAGTGTATCGGAGGCAACAGTGCTCTGCAAGAGTTAACGAAAGGCTCAGTGTAACGGAGGCAACAGTGCTCTGCAAGAGTTAACGAAAGGCTCAGTGTAATGGAGGCCACAATACTCAGTCTGCAAACACCAGCACCAGCGGAAGTAAGAATGTCACCCAAGCGACACGGAGGTCAGGCTCAGGATCGCTGTTGGATCTCTACGCAGGAACGTCAGGCTAGCCGGGTCAGGTCACGGAGCAGGAACATCAGCCAGGCCGGGTCAAATCACGGAGCAGAAACGTCAGACAAGCCGGGTTGGATCACGGCGCAGGAACGTCAGCCAGGCCGGGTCGAATCACGGAGCAGGAACCAATAAGAGCAGTCAAACGGGCCAAGTCGGTACACAGGAACACAGAAACACAGTAGCACTGGTACAGGAACACCACAAAAGGGCACCTGACAGGTGCCAGAGGCCCGGTATAAGAAGGCCATACTGGGTGGGCCAAACAAGCTCAGCCAATGGGAGCGCACCACACAGAGAGTGACAGAAAAGATCATGGGCACCGTGATAAGATCACAGCAAGCTACAATCTTTTTACTGTGATCATAAGGAAAACCCTGCCCCCTTGAAGTAGGAGAGCAGGTTTTTCCTTATGTTAAGAGAAGGTTGTCTCTCGCTGCGATCCATCCAGACAATCTTGCTGCGCAGCTTTAAATAGGTAAAAGGGGCGGTAGAGAGATATTTTATTATTCAATTACTCTGGAACTACACATCACAGAGAATTATAATAGGATTGTAGATGTCCCAAACACTATAAAGAATAATCAGAGCTGCATTTATTTTGAAACATTACTATCCCTTTAAATTAAAATATAATGCTGGGAATAAATTTCAAGATTTAAAAAAAAAAAAAAAAAAAAAAAAAAAAAAGCTGTAATAGAAAAATCAGTGAAAGTATTTTTAAATGTCCTTTTCTCACCCACACCTAGAGGACATCTGGTGGTGGACATCACCAATGCTCCTTTCAAGCAGGTCCAACTCCTTCTCTTTGTGCTATATAAAGAAAATACCACTGAAAAGAAATGATACATTCTCTTTGAAGTAGCACGGCTGTTAATCAGTCCTTTGTACAGTTCATTAACAGACCGGTACAAAGGGCCACCCGCTTAGACTTGAGGAAAGGAGATTTCATCTACAACAGCGGAAGGGTTTCTTTACGGTAAGGACAGTAAAGTTATGGAATTCACTGCCTGAGGAGGTGGTACTATCAAATACATTAGATGCCTTTATAAAGAGACTGGATAATTTTCTAAAAGAGCAGAACATAGAGGGCTATGTATGTTAGTATTGGGATTAATATTTAGTTAGGGCTTGTTGATCCAAGGAGAAATCTGATTACCATTTGGAATCAAAAAAGGATTTTTTCCCCCCATTCAATGCAGAATTTGAAATTGCTGTATTGAGGGTTTTTTTTGCCTTCTTTTGGATCAACAATGGTAAACAGGAATAGGAAATGGGTTGAACTAGATGGACGCAAGTCTTTTTTCAACCTAAATTACTATGTTACTATGTTAAGCGGAAACATATGAAACATAAACCTCTATGCCTTTCACTTACCTCTCAGTCATGAAGTTGAATTACTAAAGGAGGAGTTACAGGGATGAGTCCCTCGGACCAAGATAATTTACAACCCCTGTTCTAGAGTATCATCATCTGAAGCTGGCATATGTAGAATTCAACAGACATATGTTCTAGTCAAAGTCATCCTAGTCAACATCAGCTGTTTGGGGGTGATGGGAGTTATAGTCTCCTACACCTGTGGGTCCACCAATTGACTACCCATGTCCTAAATAGTAGTTTCTGGGCAAATCTTGATCACCACTTTTGCAGCTTGGTTCTCTGAAAAACTCAGATTCTAGGTCCATGGACATAATTTGATTTCTCTATGATGTTCTTCTCAAGAATTTGAAGATATACTTTCCATAAGAAAACGTCTTTACAAAACCAGGGTCGATATGCACTAAGGTCCAATGATGTGGTGATTTGTGCCTGGAGATGTGTGAGGGAATATTTTGCCTTGGAGATGTAGACAAACATCGCCATATGCACTAAGATTCAGGGGTTCAAGGGCAGGGGAGGAGATGTTAGCCATTAGCATACAGAGTTGTTGAACTGCTGGCGATGTGGAAGGGTTGCCCTCCCTTATACATCTCCAGCAGCAGACAACTCTGAAGTCTGAGAGCATCCTCTCTGCTGCCCCACTTGGTCAGTAGGGGAATGGAGATAATCCTTTCAGCACCACAAACAGCATCACTACCATAACCATTTGAGTGCCATTGCACACCCCTGTGGCACTCAAAGAGTTATGAAAGTACAGTTTACCAATATACTATCATCCCTTTGTCTCTGTGTCATTTTTTATATTTATATTTATTTTAAAAAAAGGAATTTAACCCCTTGGTTTTTAGAGATGTCTCTAAGGCATTGCTTTGCAATATACCTTGGAGACACTTCTAGTGTCCAAATGGTTAAATGTTTCACTTATTTGCACTGTCCCTGTGTTTCTCCCAGTAATCCCACTGCTGGAAGTGCCTCGGAGGTGTGACTAATGGACGACCCATGTCTGTGGCACACAGAAATAATTGGCTGATGCTCCCATATTCCAGCCTTTCTTTTGGTAACATGATGGTGTACACAGGGCAAGGCAGTGACATATCCCACCTGTCCCCATGTTCCCCTTTAGAGCAACTCTCAGCCCTGCTTGTCTCGCACTGGTGGGTGCCCATAGTACTAGATTCCAGCAGCAGCATTTCCCAGTACCAGCAGACATACCTGTCATGCAGTCTCACTGGCATCACCTCGCCCCTGGGCATGAGACAATCCATCTCCCCTCCAGCGGCACAGGAGAAACAAACAGGTCAAAGCAATGAACTATCCTCGCTGGGTCTCCCTAGACTGGGACATCCCCCCCCAACCCTCCTCCCAGCAGTGATATTGCCAGGAGCATTGCTCAAACCACGAGATCTCTGCAACATCTCCCGCTCCCGTGACAGAAACAGAGGGGAAGGAAAAGCCGGGTACCCAACAAACACTACCACAGCTCCTGCAGACTGCGTCCAGACAGGCTGATGCATGAATGGACAATATCGTTCCTGTGCTACACATGATTATATATATGCTCAGGGATTAGCGATCAATGGCTGAATTGCTAATGCTCCTGTTCACCTTCCCACCCCTCCTCTGCTGGATTGCCATCCTCTCCCTTCTGCCTCTCCACTTCTGTCCCTTTCACCTTCCCACCCCTTCCCCACCAGTTCACCATTCTGCCCCTTCTGCCTCCTTCTCCAGTTCGCCATTCTGTCCCTTCTGCCTCCCCTGTTCTGTCCCTTTCACCTTCCCACCCCTTCCCCACCAGTTCACCATTCTGCACCTTCTGCCTCCTTCCCATCCCTCCTTCTCCAGTTCACCATTCTGCCCCTTCTGCCTCCTTTCCATCCCTCCTTCTCCAGTTCACCATTCTGTCCCTTTCGCCCTTTCCACCCCTCTGCCGCTGGTTCGCCATTCTGTCACACTGTCATGTTATCAAATCAAAGGCCGCCCTGTGTGAGCAACAGCCAATTATTTCTGTCTGACACACACACGCACAGGTCGTCCATTAGTCACACCTCCAAGTCACTTCCAGTGGTGGGATCACGGGGGTAAACACAAGAACAGTGAAACATTTAACCCTTTGGATGCTAGAGATGTCTCCAATGCACTGCTAAACAATGCACTGGAGACATCTCTACCAGCCAAGGGGTTAAATTCCCTTTTTTTTAAATAATGGGAGTGTGCTACAAATATGAATATAAAAAAAATGACAGAGCTGCGGGGACAATAATATAATGGTAATTCTTTCTTAATATTCTTTATTTAGCACACACAGATTATGCAGTGCTTTACACTCATAGTGGTCCCTGTCCCCATTGGGGCTCACAATCTAAATTCACCTATCAGTATGTTTTTTGGAGTACCCGGAGGAAACCCACGCAAAACGGTGAGAACATACAAACTCATTGCAGATGTTGTCCTTGGTGGGATTTGAACCCAGGACCCCAGCACTGCAAGGCAACAGTGCTAACCACTGAGCCACCGTGCTGTGCATGCGGTACATTCCTAAGGGGTGTGCAATGCACATCCCTATGGCACTCAAATGGTTAAGGGAGTGATGCTGTTAGTGGCACTGAGATGATCCACACTGCTCACCTACTGAGCACGTGGGGAAGCAGAGAGAATGCTCTCAGACTTCAGGGTTGTCTGTTGCTGGTGATGTGTTAGGAAGCGCATCCTTTCCACATCCCCTCCACATCACCAGCAGTTCACAACTCTTCCTGCTTCTGATTGATTGAGGGCCAGCCTGTTAGCGCATAGGAAACTACAGGGAGATCCCTGCATCGCCAGCCTCAGGTAGTCTAAGTTGTTACTGTGAACTCTGGCTGCTACCAGAGTTTAATGCATGTGGCGAACAGCTACATTAATATATGAACACACCCACATGAATAAAACAATGGCTCATTAACCTGCATTTCTATATGAAAATTACTCATTAATCTACATTTCCATATGCAAATGAGCTATTGTCTGTGTTTTCAGTCCAAACTCAAAAATCTGTCAAAGGCCTGTTGGATTGGTGGCGTATTAAGGGGCATATGATGGTGAAGACACATTAGTGCATACTTGCAATGTGCCTTTGACATAGATCCGACATGACATCACCTCATTGACCTTTAGTGCATCTCCCCCCAGGTCTCATGTCAAAGTATAAAACATTCCCCATTAGCTTCCCTAATTGGAGCTTCTAAGCAGTAGCCATCTAATGTCTTGTAGCTGCCTGCCAAGTGCAGTGTCAGATGACGTTTGACATCCACCTCAATCTCTTCCTAATTAGCACTCAGAAGTTAATTTATCTTCTCCCAGGAATGCTACTGAACAAAATAATATGATGCAGTGACCTCGAGGCCAAGCAGACTTAATTCCACCTCTTTTTGAAAATAATCACTTTAATTGAATCTAAGTAAAATTAGTCACAAAGATAAAAATGCCCATTTTTTTCAATTGTCAAAAAATGATTATTAAAATAAATATCTCTAAGTATAGAAACACTGTAGAAATCAACCATTGCAGCTGAATTTCTGGGCATGTTTATTAGCATGTTTATTAGCCTAAAAATCCCGTTCCGGCACTTTGAAGTATGTGACATTTTGACGTATGTGAACGGTCATGTGCCTAATCACTTTAGTGCATAACAATCCATATACTTCACCATCGTTAAGACTTTATATATATGCATAGTGTATTGCCTAAGTACTATCACTGCTATTATTAGTTATTCTATCGCATTCTATAGAAGAGGTGAGTCACTGACAGCAGTTCTCCATAGAATGTGATAGTAACTGTATTTGCCAGAGAACACCAAGACTGGCAAATACACCACCGGCGCCCTGTGCTCTTCACAGATGAAAGCAGGTTCACACTGAGCACTTGTGACAGATGTGACAGAGTCTGGAAACGCCGTGGAGAACGTTCTGCTGCCTGCAACATCCTCCAGCATGACCTGTTTGGCGGTGGGTCAGTAATGGTGTGGGGTGGCATTTCTTTGGGGGGCCGCACAGCCCTCCATGTGCTTGCCAGAGGTAGCCTGACTGCCATTAGGTACCGAGATGAGATCCTCAGACCCCTTGTGAGACCATATGCTGGTGCGGTTGGCCCTGGGTTCCTCCTAATGCAAGACAATGCTAGACCTTATGTGGCTGGAGTGTGTCAGCAGTTCCTGCAAGAGGAAGGCATTGATGCTATGGACTGGCCCGCCCGTTCCCCAGACCTGAATCCGATTGAGCACATCTGGGACATCATGTCTCGCTCCATCCACCATCACTTTAGTGCATAACAATCCATATACTTCACCATCATTAAGACTTTATATATATATAGTGTATTGCCTAAGTACTATCACTGCTATTATTAGTTATTCTATTGCATTCTGTAGAAGAGGTGAGTCACTGACAGCAGTTCTCCATAGAATGTGATAGTAACTGGTAAGTCACTTCTAATCAGTTTGAATTTTCAGGAAGCAATGGAACTGTCAGTCACTACCTGATAGTTTGAACTGTTATTACTTTTTAATAAAACTGCTAACAGCAGTAAGAGAGACCTTGTTTTACTTAGAAGGGAAATCCTTACAATAAATAGGTTTTCTAAAAAAAGTTTAGTGCTCCTTTAATGCAAGAAAGTCCTGAATGCCTCCCCTATAGCACGAGAAGGTAAAAGGAAGAAGTGTATAGTGATTACTACCATGCCGTGTCAGCACATGGCTTTAACCCTTTAATGGCCGAAGCTTCCCAATGTGTAACATGCCCTTCTGGTCCCTAAAGGTTTAAGCAAGGAGAAGAGGAACAGAACATCCCAAAGCAAGCATATACTCCCTCACTGCACTACTCCTAATTTGGATAATTTTTCTGCAGCTAGCTTCATATATAGGTGTTAAAGGGAAACTCTCACCTGTAGTAAACTTGTCTTCCTGATAAAGTTCCATTGTGTGGAAGATGTAATCTGTTTTTAATTTTTGAATATAAATCTGCTTATAAAGTTATGCTTGTGATGTCAGTTTGGTTCAGGTACAGCTCTGTCCCACAGTCCACCAATCTTGCTCTGTTCCCCTCTCCAAATATTGCCTAGTTCCCAACAGAGAATTCCTGCATGTGGCCTGGTATGCTCTCTTGCAAATGCGCGTCCAATTCATAGTACAGGCACAAACTGAGCGAGCTCATGTGCTCATTCCAATAAAAAGTGCCAGTCTGCTTGCCTCTGTTAGTTCAGCATGAACGCAATCAGTCTGTGCTTGTACAATGACCTGGACACGAACTTGCAAGAGAGCGCGCCACATCATACGCAGGAATCATCCGTCATCGGAGGACGAGGGAAGGAGGCAATACTTGGGGAGGGGAACAGAAGACGACTGATAGGCTGCGGGGCAAAGCTGTACCCACAGCATGAACCAAACTGACATCACGAGCATAACTTTATAAGCAAATATCTTGGCCACTACGGATATGAAGTGGAGACCCCGGTTTTTATACTTTATTACTGTGTCTCAATGGACAGATGGTGGCTCTCAGGTCTCAGTGAGTTCATTTGTATCTCCTCCCACCTCATTATCCACTTTATTCGTCTCCCTGTTCTTCTGACTCTCCTCCCAATTAAAGCCCTTCCACTTTATGATGTGAATCACATCATTTGGACAGAACCATCATTCTGGACCTCTGGAGGCTTGGGACAAGAAGGTTCCCAGGTATGTCCACATCTATTTTGGTAAAAGCTGGTACTGTGTTAGCCATATAAAAAGCGGGAGACTGGTATAGTAAAAGTGATACCTTTATTGGCTCACTTTCAAACTTTCAAAATAGGGTATCCTATTGAAATGTCACCCTCTATTTGTCAACCATAAAAAGGGAGAGTTCATAATGTCACCTGCATCAAAAGGGCAACATCATAATGTCACCAGCATAAAAAGGGCGACATTCTGATGTTGCAAGCTTAAAGGGACAGTAATGCCCCCCCCAAAAAAGTTCAGTTTTGTAGAGGTTAAAAATATTAATCAATATGCTCCAAACCCTATTTCTCAAACCCCTATGGTTTGAGAGATATAGGGATTCAAAGTTCCCCCCTCCTTCCCCTTCTCCTGATGTCAGCTGTAAAGCTGACAGCAGGAGAATCGAGTCGTACGACTCGAGAAGGCTCTGCAGCAGAGCCGAAAATCGCATTATTGTTAAAGAATGAATTCATTGGAAAAGTCTAAAAAGTGTGCTTGCAAACCAGGCACACCTTTTGAATCCCTATATCTCTCAAACTATAGTCTCCCTTGGGCTATCCTGTTCTTCCTTACCTCTGAATGGTCGCGGTCCGGCATGGCCTACGGTCATTTCCTCATTGCTACATAAGGTAACAGGCACTAGCACAGACGCCTGTTTATGGGCCTATTCTGGGTGGCCTAATTGGGCCCCGCCTACTTCTGCTCCTTTATAAACCTCCCTGGGCCTGGGAGTCATGGCCCTTACATGGTGTTCCTGTTAGTTACTCTTGTGCTCTGTTGTGACCTGTGCTTATCTGAGAATCCTCTCTGTGTATGACCCAGCTTGTCTGACTACCCACATCGGTTCCGTCCTGTGGCTCTGGCTGACTCACTCGCTCAGTGTATGACCCTGACTTGTCTGAATACCCACATCAGTTCTGACCTGTGGCTCTGGCTGATTCACTTGCTCCATGTATGACCCTGGCTTGTCTGACTATCCACATCAGTTCTGACCTGTGGCTCTGGTTGACTTACTCACTTCGTGTAGTCCGTGGTTTGTCTGTCCTCCGGCTCCTATCTCGCTCAGTGTATCCCAGGCTTGTCTGACCTGTGGCTCTGGCTGACTACTCACTCCTTAATCTCCTTGCCTGCCTGACCATTAGCTTGGGCCCTATCATCCAGTGGTCTGGGGTTGTGTGGGATATTATCATCGCTATATCTCATATATTACTATCACTGTATATTCCAATAAAGGTGGTTATATTTTATTACTGTGTCTGTCCTTCTTTTCCTGATTTTTTGGGGGGACATTACTGTCCCTTTAAGGTTGCTAAAGAGAGGGCAACATGTATATGGAGATAACTGCACAAACACAGACACAAACAAGAAGATACCAGGATACAATCCCTTCTATCCACCCCAGGTTGCTGGTATTACTCCAGTAAGTAAAGTACTTTTCCCCTAGTGGGTTCACCCACCTACTCAATCACCAGCTCTGGGAGAGAAGAGTCCAGGTGGAGGAGGCATCACCCAGGTGCATCATATTAGTGCAGATCCCTGGGTGGCGACAAAATGTCACCCTTTTGATGTGTCCCCTTCGATTGAGCCTGCAAGTGGTACCCATAGTGGATCTGTTGAAGGAGGTTGCTGGTGGAGTGTGCTCCCAGGTGTTCTGGAACTGGTGGCACCCACGGATTGTGCTATGCTAATAAGCCCTGGATCTTGTCCCTCCTATGGGGCTGTGTGCTGGCTGGGACTCTTCTTTCCCAGCACCAGCTTCACTTCCATCCCAGGGAGACATCATGCATCACCTATCTCCAAATAACGCATGCCTGGTTCCCTGCGAGTCACACATTGTGGGTATAGGGTTAGAGGTGTCTCTGTGAATAGAAAATTACGAGTCTTCTAGGGGTTACAAATCCTCAATACTCATGTTCTACATAGCCATGCAGGGGCTGTGGTTTACTACTGAAATGTCATCCTCTATTTGGCAACCCTTAAGTGTGTGAGATTGCCCTTTGATGCGGGCAATATTCTGATGTCGCCCTTTTGATGGTCGCCAAATAAAGGGCAACATTTTAACAGTAAACTTCAAAACAGCAGGTACCTTCTTCAGGCATAATAATAATTCTTAATAGGCCTGAGGAAGAGAGCTAAGTTGTCTTGAAAGCTTGCATCCTAGAGCTAATTAGTTAGTCAATAAAGGTATCATTTTTACTCTACTAGTCTCCAACATCTATTTAGTACATCAGTACATATTTTATTTTTGGATTGATTCTTTCAACCAAAATCTAGGTGTGTGCATGTATGTGTGCATAAAAGATATAACCAGGAGATTATTACTGTTTAACTCTTAGAGGGTCAGAGAGTTGTCTAGTGCATTTCAAAGCATATCAGTAACACTAAGGTTTAAATCATTTCTTTGTAGGATAATTGCTGAGATTGAAAATAAACAAAACTCACAGTGCTAACTCACAATAACTGATACATTTAAAGGGGATGTATAAGCTCATAATTTTTTTAATATTAGGAAAGCTTGTTTTTTTTTTTGTTTTTTTTTAACGTACCTACTTTTAAAGATATTGTATCTTCAAGCTGTGACAGTCAGCATACTGCAGCACGCTGATTCTTCTGCACAGGTCTTCTTCACTGCCTAATTCTCCTCCTAACTCCTTCCCAGCTGTCACAGGGAGTGAGTTACACTTCCCTTCGGGCGGTGTGAATGGCTTCTATCATTATATCAAGCTCCGGTTAGCATTGTAATGAGGTTGCAACCTCAGTATAATGCTAACCGTATCTTGTTGTAACAATAGAAGCCATTCGCAGCACACCGAAGGGAAGAGTGAACCCGATCCCTGGGGCAGCTGGGGGGGGAGGTGGGATACCAATACCTTACCCACTACAGAAGTCAAGCTGACAGTTCTATACTTTCCTGTTTTAGATCTTGCCCCCTTTTTGAATGTCACTACATCGGATTTCCCCCAATCAAAGGACACTATGTTTGATGAAAGTGAATCAATAAATATTAAGTATAATGGTGTTGCTATTTCTGACCTAAGTTCTTTAAAGGAGCAGTAAACTTTTATTTATGAAAACACATATTTTATAGAGCTTTTCCTGCTGAGTAAAACAAGTCACCCCCACTGCTGTCAGATGTTATATTCAAAATTTATAGCAGTTTAAATAATCAGGAAGTGAATTTACTGTGTTTACTTCTTGATAGTTCTAACTGACAGGAAGTGAATTTACTGTGTTTACTTCCTGATAGTTCTAACTGACAGGAAGTGACAGGCAGTTTCTATCACATTCTATGGAGAACTGTATGTCTCTGACTTTTCTGACTTTCCTCTCCATTAGAATCTAACAGAAAAACTAATTAGAATTTGACCACTAGAGGGCACTGCTAATTAAAAAAAAACATGCGTTTAAACTGTGATAACTCTGGAAATATAAATTTCTTAGCAGTGGGAGTACCCTTATTTTACTCAATAGGAAAAAAGCTTTTTTTCATAAAAAAGCTTACGGCTCCTTTAAGCACCATTTGGTGTATGCCATTGGAAGGACCAATATCAACCTTTATTGTTCTGTCATTTATATAGCTATAGAATGGTTTATGATTTTTCTTGCTCTCTTTTGTAAACATTTTTCTCATTTTCAATTTTAGCTAGCCTTATTGCTTGTTTGCAGATTTTATTACATTTTTAATATTTTTTAAATTCTTTGTCTGACTTTAAAAGCCTGCTTCTTATTCCTCATTTCCCTGCAAACCACTTTATAAAGCCATATTGGTATTAATTTGTATTTATTCAGCAATGGTATATATTGATGTGTATATTTATCTAAGAGCATTTTAAATAAATTCCATCTTTCCTGGGCATTTTTATCTTTGAAGGTTACATTCCACTGAATGTCCTTCAATATTGCTTTTAGCTTTGTAAAATTAGCCTTTTTAAAAATTGAGTATTTTGGTTAAACCCTTGCTAATAGTTTTCTCATGTGGTCACTACTGCCTAAATGTTCCCTTACTTATATGCTGTTTATCTTGTCAGAACTGTTTGAGAGCACTGGGTCCAGCAAGGCCTCTTTTCTAGTTGGATCCTCTACAAGCTGGGACATAAAATTGTCATTAATCATACTTACAAAACATTTCCCTTTTATGTGTTGAAAGTCATATTTCTCCAGTTGATATCAGGGTAAACTAGGTTTTAAGTCATACTTTACATGTAGACATACAACCTCCCTTTATATTAACCCTTTCCTTCCTAAAAAGTGAATAACACTCTAGATTGACTGCCCAGTCATATGTAATTTCTTTTTATCGCCTTCCAAGCAGCCAAGGCAGCACACAAAGCTCCTCGAGCCTTAGTTGACCAGTTACGTTGCCCAACAAGCTTCAGTATAACATAAAAGGAGGGGGGAGGAAGGAGTAGGAGGACACAAAAGTGGAACATGCAACAAGAAATGGTTAAAGAAAAGAAAAAGAGATAGAACAGCATACCTCCCAACATTTCAAATTGCCAAAGAGGGACACTTGTGTTTTAGGGGGCGTGGCTGGGGGTGTGACTGATGGGTTGGGCATTACCAAGAATTTTTAGGTTAATTCATGACCTATTGACACCTCCTTGTGTAACGTAATAAATGACTTATAACAAGACCACAGTATTTTATTTACACAGACTAATTTATAAACACATATACTGATGTTTAAACAAACAATAATGTGAGTTTTATTGCTGTGGAGCAATGTGATAGTCTTATATACACACCACATAATCTGGTTTCCTAAAAAGAGGGACATCAGGGTGGGAAAGAGGGATTTGGGTCTAAAAGAGGGACTGTCCCTCCTAAAAAGGGACACTTGGGAGGTATGGAACAGTGAAGAGCAAAGACAAGCAGACCCACTACCATTTAGAGCAGTACCTCCTGATGGCCAGAGAGCCACCAGGGCTGGACATTAAAATGACCCAGGTGAATCTAGACCCTCACAAGGGAAAGAGAGCCACAGTGGAGGGGGGACCCGGGGGTGCAATCTGTGGGGGAAATAGTGTGTAGGCTGCCAACTCAGCCAATCGCTAGTCATGTCCCTATCTGCAGGACATAGTACTAATATTTTACTCTCATTTAGAATTAGAAGC
This sequence comes from Rhinophrynus dorsalis, assembly GCA_037306005.1. NCBI lineage: Eukaryota > Metazoa > Chordata > Amphibia > Anura > Rhinophrynidae > Rhinophrynus > Rhinophrynus dorsalis. The sequence continues at coordinate 471,154,269 of CM074723.1, forward strand.
AGCCAAAACTGCGGCTGTATCTGAGTCTTCAGCACCCAGGAGCACCCACGCCTCAGTCCACACATCCCAGACATCCTCCCATCACCACAGCATGAGCTCTCTCCATTCTCACTCTCTGTTGAACCCTGTAGAGCCATTCCCTAATCGTAGGTGGGTGTCGCTTTTCCAATGCAGAGGGAAGAGTTGTCTAGCTGTCGTAGCTATGATTGTGAAAAGGGAATTATTGTTAGATGGAATAGTAATGTGAGTAGGCCAAACCTGGAATAAGGGCAGTGTCGGGGACACGGGTAGGGTGACATTCAATAGGGAACCAATTTTCAGTTCTACCAGCGACCAAAACGGTTTAATAAACTTGCAGTCCCACCAAATGTGAAACATGGATCCCACATGGGTGCCGCACCTCCAGCATTCAGATGGGCAGGATGGAAATACTGTAGCCAATCTGCAGCATGTAATTCTATCTGATCAAAAATGTAAAATTGTAATTGTAATGTAATGTGAGGGTAGAAGCAAGAAGTCCCTGATCAGGCTTTCAAGGGGTATGATCTTCCCCGAGGAGATCAACCTCTCCACAGAGTTTATTTGGTGAAGTTCCCAGAAAAAGAAGGGGCTGAACCCCTGCCCTGGAGGAAAGTCTGGGTATCCGCAGATTGTCATGAGTGGGGAGGGGAGGGGGGCACAAGGAAATGTCTGCACAATATTGAACCACACTGAGAGTACGCTACGAAGGACTGGATGTTGAAATTCCGAGAGCCTAGAGATCTCCGGTTTCATCCATAGAAAGTTTGTGGGGCAGAGTGCAGAGTGCAGAGGGTAGGGCAGCTGCAGAGTAAGCACTCATTCTTTCTCGATTGGTTCACAGCAGTCCATCAGAAGTGCCATGGAGGAACTTGATACAGCTTTATAATATTGTGGACTCCCATTCCTGCCTGAGAGGGAGGGGGGAACAAATATGATGCAGCTAGTCGAGGGTTTTTTTAAGTGCCCAGATTAACTGGTTTAGCAGAGACTGCAGTTTAATCAGATAGAAGCGTGAAATTGACACTGGAACTGAATTAAAAAGTACAGGACCTGAGACTAGCCACCATTTTGAACAGGTTGACCCTGCCAAAGCAGGACACATACAACCTGTGCCAGGAATAGAGTTTGTCCTGTAGTTTGCTATAAAGTGTTTGGAAGTCAGTAGGGACCAAGGTAGGTAAGTGTGTGGAGAGCAACACACCAAGATATGAGATATGTGACTCAGCCCAGCTAAAGGGGTAAGTATTCTGAATGGAAGACTTCTCCATCTCTGAGAGTGTTGCATTCAAAACTGACGACTTCTACAAATTAATCTTAAACTGGCTAACCTGGCTATAGTTGTTCAGAGATTCCAACAGGAGTGGGAGAGATTTAGCAGGAGATGTGACAAAGAACAGGATATCATCTGTGAAGCTGGCAATCTTGGAGGAAGAAGAGCCTAATGGGATACCTTCAATTGCTTCTGCCCTCCTTACTGACAATAACAAAGGCTCTAGTGTTACAATAAAAAGAATAGGGGACCACTGAAGGGACTGGGAGTGGACCAGGATGAGACTTGTCTCAACCCATCCCGCTAACCACATGAGTATACAAAGAGATAGTAACCTTTTAACAATGATGGCTAAGAGTCATAGGAAAATGAATAAAACTTTCTACATTCAAACAAGCTGCATCGGCACCCCCCCACAAATCACAGGGTATCAACCTGAGTAAGTGCAGTTAAGACTCCCATTTTAACTGACCTAAACAAAAAAGGGGGACATTGGGACAAAGGAGAGGGCTGCACTAGATAACGAGAGCTGCACCCTGTGAACACAAGGGGGAAGAGGAGCAGTCTGCAGAGTGTTGAAATTGGCGGATCCTGTCCAAAGTGCCCCATGATCTCTGTGCCCTGGCAAATTAACAAGCCCCCCAGCACCGCTAAGTAAAGACCATTTTTAGGCCAACAGTGTCCCCTGCCCCGAGGCCCACCAGTGCTCCTTCAGGGAACAGGGAGGGAGTCAGGACCAGGTCACACAAAGTGCAAGGATCAAAAAAACAGTGCATATTCTGAACCCCCAACCCTACAATATCCCCCCTGCATCTTACGTAGGCACAGACAGGGAGAATATTTAGAAGCATTCGGAGTTCCCAAAACCCAAACCAGAATCGGTGATTATGTTCTGCCTTACATGGTACGAAGTGTCCTAGTCACCCAACAGTATCAGCCACAATATCAATGTCAATGGGGCGATAGTCTGGCCTCAAAGGCTTGTTGCTGGTCATGCTGTTTGCTCCTTTTGTGTTTCGGTCCATGAACCTCGTTCCATGTCTCGTGCTGCACTTTGCCTCCAACCGTACGCTGTTCCTCTGGGGATGGGGAGGGTGCACGAACATCCTGATGTAGATGTGGGACCATGGTCCATGGTCGCTCCGCCACCCCACTTAATATGTCATTTCTAACCAGGTTTTAGACACACAAATTAGATCATACTGCTCATACTTTACATTCAGTTCCAGTTCCTCCATCTTACCAGCCAGACCATGAGCATTTACATGACTAATAATAATATCAAAGTATTTTACGAGGAAGGTACATTGAGATTGTGTCTCGTTTTTAAGTATGTCTTGTGGGTATAGATATTATTACCCAATTTAGTGGTACTCACTTTATCTACCTTGGAAGGATGAAAGGCTGAGCTGACCCTTCTGGGACTAGAACCTGTGACCTTCAGGTTTGAATAGATTCTACAGCTCACTCATTAACAGACTCAGCCATCTCACCATACACCATGCATACATTTAATGTTATTGCCATTCTGAATAATTGCAGTCTTTATAACATTTGTTTGCTTTTTATCAGGCTGTAACATAGACACCTCCTTATTACTTTAACTAGCCCACCTCCATTCTCTAATCCCATTCCCCCATTTATACTGCCTTCCCCCGTGTTGTTTAACCCCCCCCCATTTCCTAGCATAGTATAGCGGAGGTTAAAAGCTTAGTGCATACAATAAGTAAAGACTAACAGCTTATTGGAGGCTAACAGCTTAGAGCAGATAATAAGTGAAGGCTGACAATAGAATGCAGATGATAAGTGGAGGTTAACAGCTTAGCGGAGTCTAACGACTTAGTGCAGACAATAAGCAGACACTAATAGCATAGTGAAAACTAAAGACAAAGGCCCAGGTCAGGGGCTGAGACATTAATGGAATAAATCGGCACCTTTCTTCACAGTGAAAAGACGTGTGAGTGCAATTCATTTTGTGGACTGTAACATCCTATATAATAATTCGATAAATCGTGTGTAACGCCCCGACATGCGCAGTAGACACTGCTGCGCGTGCTGCAGTAATGCGCAGTAGAGACTGCCCACGCCACGGCTGATACAGAGCTGGTCGCTCCGAAGGAGCGTCCAGGTCTGTATCAGCCGTGGCGCGGGCAGTCTCTACTACGCGTGACTGCCCCGCAACCGGGTGCCAGTGGCACTGTGGCCCGTGTAACGGGCTGTTCAACTAGTTCAGTTATATTTGGGCTAGCAAGGATTTTGCTATTAGAGAGTGTGCCCAGACTTTGGAGATATGTATGTGTATATATATATATATATATATATATATATATATATATATATATACTAGTTGAAGAGCCCTTTACACAGGCCACAGTGCCACTGCCAGCCGGTCGAGGGGCAGTCATGCGCAGTAGAGACTGCCCGCACTGTGGCTGATACAGAGCTGGGAGCATGACCTCAGCAAGCACAGCTGTCTCTACTAGGCATGTCTGCATCGTTACACATGTTTTAGCGAATTAGTATATATATATATATATATATATATATATATATATAGAATTTTAATAATTACTATCTCTTTAATCCACTGAATGCCAACACACTGGAAAGGTGATCCCTAAAAAGTCCACACTGCCATTTCTATAAGGGTTATAAAGACAATTTAAGCCTAAAGAGTAGTGATGATCGAGCACCCCGATGCTCGGGTGTTCGGGTGCTCTGGCCGAGCGCCCCCGGAGGCTCGAGTGCTCGGCCGAGCACCCGAGCCCCATTGAAGTCAATGGGAGGACTCGAGCATTACACCAGGCACCCCCTGCTCTGATGAGGGGAGGGTGCCTGGTCCATAGGAAAAGGGCAGAAAATGATGGAAACACCACAGAAATGGTTCAGGGACAGCATAGGGAGGATGTCTGGATGCATCTTGGACTCCAACGTCGCTGCTGGGAACGATGTTTCGCCCGTAGTACGCCATTTTTACAGACTGACCGTAAAACACACAAAAAGGAAGATAAAAACTAATCTGCGGCTAGGCACACTAAACAATATGTGATGCTAATCTGCGGCTAGGCACACTAAACAATATGTGACGTTAATCTGCGGCTAGGCACACTAAACAATATGTGACGCTAATCTGCGGCTAGGCACACTAAACAATATGTGACGCTAATCTGCGGCTAGGCACAGTGAACGGAATATGTGACGTTAATTTGTGAATTTGCACACTAAACAATATGTGACGTTAATTTGTGAATTTGCACACTAAACAATATGTGACGCTAATCTGCGGCTAGGCACACTAAACAATATGTGACGTTAATCTGCGGCTAGGCACACTAAACAGAATGTGACGCTAATCTGCGGCTAGGCACACGAAACAGAATGTGACGCTAATCTGCGGCTAGGCACAGTGAACGGAATATGTGACGTTAATTTGTGAATTTGCACACTAAACAATATGTGACGTTAATTTGTGAATTTGCACACTAAACAATATGTGACGCTAATCTGCGGCTAGGCACACTAAACAATATGTGACGTTAATCTGCGGCTAGGCACACTAAACAGAATGTGACTCTAATCTGCGGCTAGGCACATGAAACAGAATGTGACGCTAATCTGTGGCTAGGCACAGTGAACGGAATATGTGACGTTAATTTGTGAATTTGCACACTAAACAATATGTGACGTTAATTTGTGAATTTGCACACTAAACAATATGTGACGCTAATCTGCGGCTAGGCACACTAAACAATATGTGATGTTAATCTGTGGCTAGGCACACGAAACAGAATGTGACGCTAATCTGCGGCTAGGCACAGTGAACGGAATATGTGACGTTAATTTGTGAATTTGCACACTAAACAATATGTGACGCTAATCTGCGGCTAGGCACACTAAACAATATGTGATGTTAATCTGCGGCTAGGCACACTAAACAGAATGTGACGCTAATCTGCGGCTAGGCACACGAAACAGAATGTGACGCTAATCTGCGGCTAGGCACAGTGAACGGAATATGTGACGTTAATTTGTGAATTTGCACACTAAACAGAATGTGACAATAATCTATGGCTAGGCACACGTTTAAAATGGCCCTTTTTGTCGCTGCGTTGTAAAATAATTGGCCCTGTGCACCTAACAGAATATGTCAGCTTGTCACTGCACTGTGAAATATTTGTCCCTGTGCACCTAGTACAATGTCACCTTAGAACATGTCCCCCCCCACAAAAAAATGAAATTCTGCCACCCCCAAAAAAAATTAAATGCTGCCCCCACACACAACAGTCCTAAAAAGGACTTTTGGGTCTTGAAAGAGTTTCAACAATTTTATTCTCCCTACACTGACTTCCTGTGCATCTAGTATTATATGTCACCTTACTAATATCCCCCCCACAAAAAAAAGGAAATTGTGCCCCCCCAAACAAAATATAAATGCTGCCCCCACACACAACAGTCCTAAAAAGGACTTTTGGGTCTTGAAAGAGTTCCAACAATTTTATTCTCCCTACACTGACTTTCCCTGCCTGAGCGCATCTCTCCCTGGCTAAGAATGAGCCGAACTCGCGCGTCGGGTGCTATACAGCACCCGATCACGGGTTCTGGCCAGCCAATCAGTGTAATGCCAGCAGCCAACATGGCTGCTGGCATTACACTGATGTCAGAGCCTCCCCGCACGTTTATTGGCTGCGCAGCAGCCGCGAAACGTGCGGGGAGGAGACCCGAACATGGCGGGCGAGCACATGCAGTACTCGTACGAGTACCGCCATGTGCCGAGCAGAGCGATGCTCGAGCCGAACCGAGCTTCGGCCGAGCATGCTCGCTCATCACTACTAAAGAGCTTAACTCCAACTTTGTTGAACTGTCCAAAGTTACTGACCTTTGTTCCATGTAACCCCTTGAACTTCTTGAATTTCTCCAAGGAAACAATGAGATGCTCCCCCATTTGGGCCTTAAACCTATGACTGGTAATTTGCCAGAAAGATACCCAACACATTGAGCCACATTGGATTGGATACCTATTTGGCACTCATAGGGTATTAAAAGGTTAATATTCAAGATGCTTGTTCATAACAGAGCATCTTGTATTTTATCATCTTTGTCCTGTTAATCTCAGCGATACACAATTCTCTAATGTTACAAAATGTAAGGCAAAAGAAATTCATTAAAAACTCATGTCAAAATCAATCCACATCAAAGACACAAGATTTTCAGAAAAACAAATGACAGTTGTAGTGTGATATATAGTTACCTTTCATCCAGAAATGTTAAATCATTTAAACCCTGGGGGGTCCACTGTTCAGATAAAAAAATCCAAAGCCATCAATATCTCAAGTCTCTGAAGTCAGTCCTTTTTAATATTAATGGATGGCAAATATAATGTGATTACTCAGTTCAGCCTTTGCCACTATCAGCAACCCATTTTTTCTGCTCACATATGCACATTTTTTTCTCTGTCTGTCTCTTTATTTCATACACACAAACATACACACATTCTCACAAACACACACACACACACACACACACACACACAATTGTTCCAGCAGTCCTGCCTTATTCAAACAGTAAATTATAGTAACCCCTTTGAGCAGTCCTGCTTTGCTCACACAGTCAGTACTTATAACCAGCTCCAGCAGTCCTGCCTTGATCACACAACAAGTATTAATAACCAGCTCCAGCAGTCCTGCCTTGCTCACACAAGTAGTAATAACCAGCTCCAGCACTCTTGCCTTGCTCATACAGTAAGCAGTTATAACCAGCTCCAGCAGTCCTGCCTTGCTCACACAGTAAGTAGTAATAACCCGCTCCAGCAGTCCTGCCTTGCTCACACAGTAAGTAGTAATAACCCGCTCCAGCAGTCCTGCCTTGCTCATACAGTAAGTAGTAAAAACCAACTCCAGCAGTCCTGCCTTGCTCACACAGTAAGTAGTAATAACCAGCTCCAGCAGTCCTGCATTGCTCACACAGTAAGTAGTAATAACCAGCTCCAGCAGTCCTGTCTTGCTCACACAGTAAGTAGTAATAACCAGCTCCAGCAGTCCTGCCTTGCTCACACAGTAAGTAGTAATAACCAGGGCCGGACTGGGAATAAAAACCAGCCCTGGAAAAAATTGCTGACCAACCCCATAGCATTGAGTTATTATACCAGCCTCATAGCATAATGGCATTTTTTGTCTTGTTTATAAAAGGGGAAAACATGCATTTTAAAAGACATCTGAATGCCACCACCAGAACAATAGAGTTATATGTCACCACCAGAGTAATAAAGAGTTATAATATATATATATATATATATATATATATATATATATATATATATATATATATATACACATACACACACACACACCACCTCTTGACTCTCGATTCCCCTCTTTTGCCTCTTTCTCCCACTCTTCATTCCCACCTTTTGCTTCGTTCTCCCCCTCTTGAGTCTTGAGCCCCCTACTTTTGCCTTTTTCTCTCCCCTTTGATCCCCCTTTCTCCCCTTGCTTGACTCTTGATCCCCCCTTTTGCCTCGCTCCCCTTCATGCCTCTTTCTCCCCCTCCTGATCCCCCCTCCTTTTGCCTCTTGATTGCCCCTCCTTTTGCCTCTTGATCCCTCCCTCCATTTGTCTCTTTTTTCCCACTCTTGACCCCCCTCTGCCTCTTTCACCAGGTCTTGATTCCCCCTCTTGTCAAGTTGCCTCTCTTTACCCCTCTTGATTTTTCTTTCGCCATTCTCCTCCTCTTGATCCCCCTCTTTGCCTCTTTCCCCCTCTTGCCTTAATCCAGCCTTGACTCTTGTCTTCATCCCCCTTTTGCCTCTTTTTCTCCCTCTTGCCTCTCTCTCCCCCTTTCCTGATTCCCCCCTTTTGTCTCTTTCTCCCCCTCTTGACCCCCCTCCTTTTCCCTTTTTCTCCCCTCCCCCCACTTTCCTCTCCCCTTTGCCTCTTTCTCCCCCTCATTAACTCTTGATCCCCCTTTTGCCTCTCTCTCTCCCCTTCCTGACTCTTGATCCCTGTCGCTACTCGCTTGGTCCGGGGCGCAGAGCGGGCAGATCCTTGGTGCCCGCTCTGTCTTCTTCGGTGCATCTGCGCATGCGCCGACGTCCGGTTACGTCGGCGTCATGACGCTTCTTCCGGGTTATCTTGGGCGCCCGCCTGAGCTCGGTGCTCAGTAGTCGGCGTCCTGCGTCTGGAGAGGAGCTGTATCGCTCGCTCTCTCTCCTTCCCAGTGCGTCTTCCTTGGCTCCCTGCCAGCTTTGCTTTGGGCCAGTTCTGCCACTTGCCTCGTCGCTCTCCATCTTCTCCTCTCTGCATTCCCTGTTTGGACCCTGGATCTCTAGCTGCACTTAGTGTCCACCCTCCTGCCTTCTGCTGTGGAGTTCTTGCCCTGGTCCTGGATACGCAGCTACTCTGTTCACCTACCTGCACTCTGCCAGTTGTCCCTCTTTCTTCTACCTGGTGAGTTCTACACTATTAGCCCAGTATAGACTCTCCCTGGGGCAGGTGGTATTGGCCTCCTTTATGGTGTGTTATCCTGGACCTCTTTCAGCTCAACTGAGGGGGGTCATCTGGCTTCGCGGCCAGCATCTTTATCCGGCTTCGGCCGCAGCACAACACACCTTAAGGGAGCCTACGTCCTCTAGCACCGCTCCCCAGCGTCGCTCCCTAGCCTTCCTCCACCTGCCCTTGTTGGAGGAGTCTCCTTTACTCCCTATCATATTCTTGGGGGCATCCTAGTCCTGCTTCTGGGTTCCTTATTCGAACCAGTTCCTTTCAGTACTACTGAGCCATACTAGATGGAACCCGCAGGGCTCATGGAAGCCCTTACTGCTTTAAGCTCCCAGCTCTCCTCCTTAACAGCCTCCATTGAGGAGTTACAGAGCAACCAGGCTGCACTACAGCGCAGATTGTCAGAGCTTCAACCCGTGTCCCCTTCGCGTGGAACCACTGCGCCTCCCGCTGGTCCTTCGGTGGACCTTGGGGCCTCAGCTCCCGAACCTAGGGTCCCCCTTCCTGAACGCTTCAGTGGGAACAGGAGTCAGTTCAAGTCCTTTATGACTGCTTGCGAACTCCTGTTTGCCATAAACCCTAGAACCTACATGTCTGACTTTGTGAAGGTCCGCACCACTATAACACTACTGTCGGGGGAACCTCAAGCCTGGGCTTTCAACCTACTACAGGAGGACAGCCCAGTGCTTCACTCGTGGCCGTCTTTTCGTCGCGCGATGGGTACATTGTACGACGACCCTATGTGCTCCGCCTCGGCGCAGTCCTCTATTAGGGCGTTGACCCAGGGACGTCGGCCGGTTGAAGATTACATCGCAGACTTTCGTAGGTTGTCCATTGAGACCCAGTGGAATGAACCTGCTCTTCTTGATCAGTTCCGCCTTGGCCTCACGGACACCCTGAAGGACGAACTGGCTCGTGTTGGTATTCCTCCTTCCTTGGAGGACCTTATGCTCTTGGTCATAAGAATTGACCGACGCCTACGGGAGAGACGCAGGGAACGATCATCCTCTGGGCAGTCTGCTCCTTTCCCGTATCCAGCGCCCCCTGTATCCACGATGTCCGCAGCTCAGGAGGAACCCATGCAGCTAGGCCTGGTTCGCGGTCCTCTTTCGGAGGAGGAAAAGGCTCGCAGACGTCGCCTGAACTTATGTTTGTATTGTGGTGGCAGTGGACATCTCCTTCGGAGCTGCAGTAAGAGACCCCAGAATCCTAGAGGTAAGGCCATTCCCTGTGGTGAATGGTTGGGGTTCTCGTTCTCCGATTCTAACCATTTGTCTCTTATGGTTTGTCTACAGTGGGACCATGAAATCCATACTGTTTCTGCTGTCATCGATTCAGGTGCTAGCGGTTGCTTCCTGGACATCAAAGAGGCCATTCGCCTGGGGGTGCCATTAACACCGAAAGAACCACCATTGCTTCTTAAAATGGCTGACGGAAGATCCCATCACAGGGGCCCGATTTCCCAGGAGACTCAAATGCTCAGCCTATCAGTTGCACCTCACCACCGAGAATTGCTGTGCTTTGATGTCATCTCCTCTCCGTTACACCCTCTCATCCTGGGATTACCTTGGTTACGGAAACACAACCCGTCTATTGACTGGTCCAGCGGCTCAGTTTCATTCCCGACCCCTCCAACAACTGAGGGTCCTCAACTCCTTGTCACACAGTCAGCACCACCGCAAGTATTACCCATCGCATATCATGAGTACTCTGATGTCTTTGACCTTCGGGGTGTTGACCATTTGCCCCCTCATCGGAGATACGACTGTCCGATTGACCTGTTACCAGGGGCGCCTATCCCTTATGGCCGCATCTTTCCCCTTTCTGGACCCGAACTGAAGCATTTGAAGGAATATCTAGCTGAAAATCTCCAGAAGGGGTTTATCCGCCCTTCCACGTCACCAGCTGGGGCAGGGATATTCTTTGTTGAAAAAAAAGATGGTGGTTTACGGCCTTGTGTGGACTACAGGGCCCTTAATGACATCACTGTAAAGAACCGGTATCCACTTCCTCTGATACCAGAACTGTTGGAACGTATCTCCGATGCTACTGTTTTCACCAAATTAGACCTACGAGGGGCTTATAACTTGGTCCGTGTCAGAAAAGGAGACGAGTGGAAGACGGCTTTTCGCACTCGCTATGGCCATTTCGAATACCTGGTGATGCCTTTTGGGTTGTGTAACGCCCCCGCGACCTTCCAGTGTTTTGTCAATGACATATTCTCTGACCTCCTTGACCAGTATGTGGTGATATACCTGGATGATATCCTGGTTTTTTCATCTACTTTATTGGAACATCGGCAACACGTCCGTTCCGTCCTTGCCCGCCTGCGAACTCATTCACTATTTGCCAAATTAGAGAAGTGCGCATTTGAGGAGTCCGAAATCGAATTCCTGGGGTTCCTCATCTCCCCGGGGCACGTGAAGATGGATCCTCGTAAGGTGTCTGCAATCCTTGAATGGCCAACGCCCACAACTAAGAGAGCCGTACAGCGATTCATCGGATTCGCTAATTTCTACAGACGTTTCATCAGGGATTTTTCCAAGCTCGTGGCACCCATCACTGCCCTTACAAAACAGTCCGTGGCTTTCCAGTGGTCTACCGCTGCTGACCTGGCATTTCGTAGACTGAAGGAACTTTTCACCCAGGCACCTGTTTTGTCACAACCTGATATCCAGAAACCGTTCGTACTAGAAACCGATGCCTCGGACATAGCTACAGGGGCTGTATTGTCGCAACGTGTTGGGATCAGAGACCAACTGCACCCTGTGGCCTTCTATTCTAGGCGGTTGTCCCCTACGGAACAGAACTACACTGTGAGTGACAAGGAGTTGTTGGCAATTAAGAATGCCTTGGAGGAGTGGCGTCACCTCCTAGAGGGGTCAGAACACCCCATCATGGTCTTTACGGATCACAGGAACCTTGAATACCTGAGGAATGCCCGAAGGTTGTGTGCACGGCAAGCTCGGTGGGCTCTTTATTTTTCTCGGTTTCGCCTACATATTACATACCGACCTGGATCTAGGAACCAAAAAGCGGACGCATTGTCACGCATGTTTCCCCAGGAGAACCAGCTAAACCACCCTCCAGACACCATCCTTCCGGCTGCAGCATTTCTATTGACCTCTCACCCGTTGACAGACCGAATCAAACAGTATGTACTCGACGACGCAGAATTTGTCCAGCGGCACGCTCTACAACTCAGGGACAGTCTCCTATGGAAAGGCGACCGTGTCTTTGTTCCACTTCCTTTTCGCCAAGAAGTTCTACGCATGTTCCATGATGAACCCACAGCAGGCCACGGAGGAGTCGCCCAGACCCTGGAACTGACTCAGCGTCACTTCTGGTGGCCCAGCATGAGACATGACGTACACGCTTATGTGTTGACATGCAACACCTGCATCCAGTCTAAGAACAGGCATACCAGACCGACGGGTCTCCTCCATCCACTGCCTATACCTAATATACCCTGGAGAGCCATCTCAATGGATTTCATCACCGATTTACCACCCTCCAACAAGAACACCACAATACTGGTGGTGGTAGATCGGTTCTCCAAGATGGCACACTTCATAGCCACCTCCGGTGTCCCATCTGCACCATGTACAGCCACATTATTCATACAGGAAGTCTTTCGACTGCACGGCCTGCCCTCCTCCATAGTCTCAGACAGAGGGCCCCAGTTCACCTCTCGGTTTTGGAGGGCGCTCTGCCGCTCGCTTCATATTCAGTGCAATCTGTCCTCTGGGTATCACCCCCAGTCCAATGGGCAGACGGAGCGGGTCAACCAGACCTTGGAACAGTACTTGCGCTGTTATACTACACATCTTCAAAACAACTGGTGCTCTCTTCTTCCTATTGCGGAGTTTGCATACAACAATCACATGCACAGATCTTCTCAGTCCACGCCTTTCTTTACAGTGTATGGTTACCACCCTCAGATGTTCCCAGGCCTTGCTACCAACTCTTCAGTTCCTGAGGTCGCTCAGCGCCTCCAGCATTTACGTCGGTGTCACCGTCTTCTTCGCCTGACCTTGGCAAAGGCGCAGCTGCAGTACAAGTGTCAGGCGGATAAACGTCGGAGCCTTGAACCGTCTTACAAGGTGGGCGATCGAGTCTGGTTGTCCACAGCCCATGTCCGTATGTCTTGCCCATCCCGGAAGCTGGGTCCTCGTTTCCTTGGTCCTTTCCGAATCATCCGCAAGATTAACCCCATGGCCTTTCATTTGTCCATGCCCTCCTCTTTCCGGATTCACCCCACCTTTCATGTCTCACAGCTCCGCCCCTGGAGGTCTTCTCCCTATCCTCACCGTGATCCAGACCGCCCTCCTCCCATCCTCGTGGGCGGTTCCGAGGAGTATGAGGTCCGGGAGATCCTTGATTCGCGTTTCCGGCGCGGTCGTCTTGAATACCTCGTCGATTGGAAGGGGTATGGTCCAGAGGAGAGGTCCTGGGAGCCCTCTCTCCGGGTCCATGCTCCTGCGTGTGTCCGGTCGTTTCACCGCCTGCACCCCACTCGTCCGGGTCCCGGGGCCGCCCTGAGGTCGTCCATGGGTAGGGGGCTCTGTCGCTACTCGCTCGGTCCGGGGCGCAGAGCGGGCAGATCCTTGGTGCCCGCTCTGTCTTCTTCGGTGCATCTGCGCATGCGCCGACGTCCGGTTACGTCGGCGTCATGACGCTTCTTCCGGGTTATCTTGGGCGCCCGCCTGAGCTCGGTGCTCAGTAGTCGGCGTCCTGCGTCTGGAGAGGAGCTGTATCGCTCGCTCTCTCTCCTTCCCAGTGCGTCTTCCTTGGCTCCCTGCCAGCTTTGCTTTGGGCCAGTTCTGCCACTTGCCTCGTCGCTCTCCATCTTCTCCTCTCTGCATTCCCTGTTTGGACCCTGGATCTCTAGCTGCACTTAGTGTCCACCCTCCTGCCTTCTGCTGTGGAGTTCTTGCCCTGGTCCTGGATACGCAGCTACTCTGTTCACCTACCTGCACTCTGCCAGTTGTCCCTCTTTCTTCTACCTGGTGAGTTCTACACTATTAGCCCAGTATAGACTCTCCCTGGGGCAGGTGGTATTGGCCTCCTTTATGGTGTGTTATCCTGGACCTCTTTCAGCTCAACTGAGGGGGGTCATCTGGCTTCGCGGCCAGCATCTTTATCCGGCTTCGGCCGCAGCACAACACACCTTAAGGGAGCCTACGTCCTCTAGCACCGCTCCCCAGCGTCGCTCCCTAGCCTTCCTCCACCTGCCCTTGTTGGAGGAGTCTCCTTTACTCCCTATCATATTCTTGGGGGCATCCTAGTCCTGCTTCTGGGTTCCTTATTCGAACCAGTTCCTTTCAATCCCAACCTTTTGCCACTTTCTCCCCCTCCTGATCCCCCTCCTTTTGCCTTTTTTTCTCCCTCTTGACCCCCCTCTGCCTCTTTTACCCACTATTGGTCCCCCTTTTGCCTTTCTCCCCCTTTTACCTCTATATAAAACCTCTTGATCCCCCCCCCCCTTGCCTGTGACCGTGTCTGGCATCTGCTGACTGTCTCTGCTCCCAGCCTCCTGCTCAGCTCACACGCGTTTAAGGTAGGAGCGGCCAGCCTACCCGGCTTCTTAAATAAAAGTTCTATCTTTGCCAGTCCTGCAGGCCATCACTCAGTAGACACGACCGGTGGTTGTTCACATCTCGTGGCCGCAAGGTAAAAGGCAGCCGCGAGATGTGAACAACCGCCGGTTGCGTCTACTGAGTGATGGCCTGCAGGCCTGGCAAAGATAGCACTTTTATTTAAGAAGCTCCGGCCAGCCCCCAGGGAAGCCCAGTGCTGGCAGCCTACCGGGATTTTTCCCGGTATCCTGGTAGGCCAGTCCGGCCCTGGTAATAACCAGCTGCAAGTCTTGCTCATGCAGTAAGCAGTTATAACTAGCTCCAGCAGTCCTGCCTTGCTCACACATTAAGTAGTAATAACCGGCTCCAGCAGTCCTGCCTTGCTCATACAGTAAGTAGTAAAAAACAGCTCCAGCAGTCCTGCCTTGCTCATACAGTAACTACTAAAAACCAGCTCCAGCAGTCCTGCCTTGCTCACACAGTAAGTAGTAATAACCAGCTCCAGCAGTCCTGCCTTGCTCACACAGTAAGCAGTAATAACCAGCTCCAGCACTCCCGCCTTGCTCACATAGTAAATAGTTATAACCAGCTCCAGCAGTCCTGCCTTGCTCCCATAGTAAATAGTTATAACCAGCTCCAGCAGTCCTGCCTTGCTCATGCAGTAAGCAGTAATAACCAGCTCCAGCACGCCTGTCTTGCTCATGCAGTAAGTAGTAATAACCAGCTCCAGCAGTCCTGCCTTGCTCACACAGTAAGTAGAAATAACCGGCTCCAGCAGTCCTGCCTTGCTCACACATTAAGTAGTAATAACCGGCTCCAGCAGTCGTGCCTTGCTCACACAGTAAGTAGAAATAACCAGCTCCAGCAGTCCTGCCTTGCTCACACAGTAAGTAGAAATAACCGGCTCCAGCAGTCCTGCCTTGCTCACACATTAAGTAGTAATAACCGGCTCCAGCAGTCCTGCCTTGCTCACACATTAAGTAGTAATAACCGGCTCCAGCAGTCCTGCCTTGCTCATACAGTAAGTAGTAAAAACCAGCTCCAGCAGTCCTGCCCTGCTCATACAGTAACTACTAAAAACCAGCTCCAGCAGTCCTGCCTTCCTCACACATTAAGTAGTAATAACCAGCTCCAGCACTCCTGCCTTGCTCACACAGTAAGTAGTAATAATCAGCTCCAGCAGTCCTGCCTTGCTCATATAGTAAATAGTTATAACCAGCTCCAGCAGTCCTGCCTTGCTCACGCAGTAAGCAGTAACAACCACCTCCAGCACTCATGCCTTGCTCACATAGTAAGTAGTTATATCCAGTTCCAGCACTCCTGCCTTGCTCGCAGTAACTAGTAATAACCAGCTCCAGCAGTCCTGCCTTGCTCACACAGTAAGTAGTAATAACCATATTGCGTCCTTATTGCACCCATATTGCGTCCTTATTGCACTCATATTGCACCCATATCGTGTCCTTATTGCACCCATATTGCATCCTTTTTGCACCCATATTGCACTCATACTGCCCATATTGCACTCATATTGCACCCATATTGTGTCCTTATTGCACCCATATTCCACTCATATTGCTCTCATATTGCACCCATCCCTCACATTGTAGTGGCACGTAAGTCGTTTGGGGGAGGGCAAATCTCACCTCTGTGTTATGTGGCTGGGGGGCCATGTCCTTGCACAGATTTTCATAGGAATAGCCAGGTGCCTTCAGCCCCTGGCAACTCCCATGAAAATCATGCCCCTGTGTTATGTGTGAGGAAACATGAATGTCTCCTCAGTACTGCTTGGCTGCCTGCCAAGATTTTCCTCCTAGTGCCTGCCCCTGGGTGTGTTCAGTGCCAGAGAATTTTGGCTGGCTGCCAAGCTTCTCCTTTTAGTAATATAGATATATACAAACAAGAACTGTGTGTGACAACGGTGCCCTATCAAATCAACAAGCCACCAATTAGAACATCAAGCAGTGTAAAATATCACTACTATTCCAGAACTCTTTAGTGGTACGAGTTCACTAAGAAATAAAAATACAAAAAATACAAGGAGAGATCTACTGTTGAATGAGTAATAACATTATTTTAATAATGAATAAATCAATATAAAATAAAAAAAAATCACTGATTCTAACAATATAAGAATGAATAATAACACAGTCAACTCAACATTAATATGCTCTGGAGCTAGTTGTTACTGTGCACAGTAAATCTCTATATAGTAGTAATACGTTCCTTTTCCAATGTTCTCGGTTGGGTATTAAAAATTATTCTCAAAGAAGCTATAAATGGTGAATATGTCAAACACTTGTATTGTGTAATAAATCCAGACAAACTGTCGTTATCCAGCGGGCAGGTATATTCTCACGACTGTACAGGTAGGAGATATTAGTTATGTATATTTTATTATCTCCTTGTCCTTCCCCATCTATAAGTTCTTAGCCCTCTATTCAGGTTCAATTTCTGATGGTCAAATCACCTGGGGCTTGATGGTCCTACTTCCATGTATCATCTCTCAATGTGGGCAGAGGACTCCGGTCGCTTTGTAATCAACCTCCCTTCTATTGTTGCGACAGTATATTGCTGGCCGGATATTACATTGTTTCACCAATCAGATATATGAGATGTGCAATCCATATTCACCGATTGGTGGAACATTGTAAAATCCAGCCAGCAATATACTTTTGTAACTCCAACAAGAGAAGAGAGGTTTACGAGAATATACCTGCCCGATGGATCACAACAGTTTGTCTGGATTTATTACACAACACAAGTGTTTGACATATTCACCATTTATAGCTTCTTTGAGAAGAATTATTGATACCCAACCAAGAACACTGGAAAGGGAACGTATTATTACTATATAGAGATTTACTGTGCACAGTAACAACTAGCTCCAGAGCATATTAATGTTGATTTGACTGTGTTATTATTCATTCCTATATTGTTAGTATCAGTTATTTTTTTATTCTATATTGATTTATTCATTATTAAAATATTTTTTCTACTCATTCAGCAGTAGATTATAGACCACTCCTTGTATTTTTTGTATATATATATATATATATATATATATATATATATATATATATATATATATATTTATTTACACAATTTCAAAATAGTCATTTAAGACAGTGGAAAACAAATAGACGTGCTGTGCTGTTCTCTTGTGATATTTTGCAAACATTGAGGCAGGAGAGGCTCATAGTGACTCCTATCACTTTGAGCAGCAAAAAGAGGAACTGAAAGGACCCTTATTATGTGTCCTCTGAGTCTGAGGAGGAAAAGGAAGGGACTACTACTGTACCAATGTTGTCCAGTCCCTCTAAATCACCCCAAGAGATCTTGGGGAATTTAATGGGAAGGGAGGGAGAAAAGGAAATGGGAAGGAAGGGAGAAAAGAGAATGGGCAGGGAGGGAGTAAAGGGTAGTATTAGTGAGAGCAGGACAGGTCAGCTGCCTGTTCCTGTTGCATGACGTGCTTCCCCTGCTGCCAGTGCCACCATTGCCGTACCTGCAGCCACTAGTGTTGTACCTGCTGCCAGATGTGCTGCCACTAGTGCTGAATGTACTGCCAGTGATAAACCTGCTCTCGATATCAGGTCATCAGGCGGCATCTGAAGAGATACCGTCCCGCAGAATATGCTAGGATTCTGGCAGGGAGGGTTCATCATTACAGTGAATTAGCGGATCTCCGGGGCAGTCTCTCAATCTCCGGCTTGTTCTCCATCCCACCCCAGTTCCTCCCATTCCCCGCCCTCTTACCCTCATTCAACATATATTTTGCCCTTTTTTTATTGTCCCGCCACCCCCTCACGACTAAGTCCCTCCCCTTTTATGATGCGAATCTTGTCATTTCCCTCCCCTGTCGCGCTGGCATGGCTGCCCTCTGGGTAGCCCTGCCTGTCAAGTTCCCAGGTATGTTAACTTGTGTAAGGGATGGTTTTTTGTGATCTCCTCACGGTTAGTTGGGGGTTAATGCTCTGCAGTCATGTAGCTAGCAAAAACAGAGAGGCAGGCAATGCCAGCTTACGTAGTGTTTATGAGAGGCAGGTAGTGCTATCTCCAATTGTGCAACATTCAGTGTTATATAACGGTTTAAATACGAATGTGTAGTGTTAGACATACCTTGCATACCTTTAAGGGTGTAGTCTGTATTTATCCTATAATCAACACGGTTTTGCTTAGAATCATATGGGACGAGAGAGAGTGTACCTGGATCTCACGTCTGTTTGTTTAACCGTGTAACGATACTACGGAGCTTCGTGTGGAGGACTCTCCCACACTGATGTACAGCTCGGTAGCTAAGTATCTGATTTCTTTTATATTATTGCATGTTCAATCAGTGCATGTTCAATAAACTGTAGTTATAGTTTTCATCACAGTGTGTCTTTATCTTTATTCTGAAATTCTGAAATTCCAGACCTCTAATAAAACAACTTGTATTCTGTAAAGTTCTTTAGACCCCTTGAGCGCCACCATTACCCCCCGTTTTTTGTAGCTTTATACCTTCTGTGATAGCATTATTTGGAAGCAGCACTAGGAATCTAGTGAGTACTAACAAAGAGATCTGAGGAACCCCCCTTCTTTTCTAAGCTGTACTCCTTAACAGAGTCAACAATGCACCTAAAACCAGAGTACATTTCATGTATTGTTTGACTAAACATGAACAAAGGAAAATGTTTCACTTCTCATTCCTTTTCAATAAAGTTTTGTTTCAATTCTAAGAAAGTTTTTCAGATTCCTCTCTTAATTGTATTGTGTCAAGGATTTTCTGTTCCTCTCTTCAGAGGATTATAGTGTGTTCATTAACTGGCACAGTCTGAAACTATTTTTTCCTGGAATGACGCTTGCTTGTATTGAGTAATTGATCAGTAAAAACGGCAGTGTACATTCAAATGTTATACATCAAGCAATTCCACTCATCCTCATGTTACAAAGCTGGAAATTTAATATGACTCAAACACTAATCTGATTATATCTTCCTGTATTTCAGCTTCATCCACACTCCTTGGATAGAAATTGTTTGTCATGTACTTTTACAATGACATCTCGGACCCCAGACACAAAGAAAATTCTGAAACCAATTCTTTTCATTCCCCTCTTAAAGGGATAGTAATGTTTCATAATAAAAGCAGCTCTAATTAATCATCATAGTATTTGGACTTTGGAGAGTGTTATTTCAATTCTGTCAGAGTTGTAGTTCAGGAGTAATTCAATGACAAAGTATCCCCCTCCCGCCCCTTTTACTGATGTAACACTGCTCAGCCAGATCAGAAGGGAGGTGCCCAGGTAGACTGCAGAGAGGGACAATCTTCAATTAAGATAAGGAAAAAACCTGAAAAACTTGTCAAGGGGGGCAGGGCTTTCATTGTTCTCATAGGAAGAAGATTGTCCCCTGCTGTTATCTGTCCGGTCTATGGACTGGATTCCACATCTGAGAAGAGATGGCTTACACTAGGTAAAAGGGGCGGGGAGGGGAAACTTTGCTTGTGAATATCTCATAAACCATAAAGGTTTGAGAGATAAGACTTATATCGTTATTCATGTTTTTTTAATGCCTACAAAATAAAATAAAGCTAAAACAAAGTATTGCTATCCCTTTAAGTTGAGCTTTTTACCATTTAATGTTGGAAATGTGATCAACAGATTGTGAAGCAGTGCATTGGAGACCTCTCTAGCTAGGAGTTTTTACTTGTCCGATATGACACAGTTGTTTTGCTCTGAATTGCTCCTCTTTTTATTTGGCCATATTAACCATTCTCTTATATTTGTTGTAGCTAGGGATGAGCAGAACAATGCTGTAATTTCTCATTTAAAGGGATAGTAATACTTCATTTTATCTTTATTTTATTTTGTAGGCATTAAAAAAACATGAAGAACGATATAAGTCTTATCTCTCAAACCTTTATGGTTTGAGAGATATTCACAAGCAAAGTTTCCCCTCACTGACCAAAACGGTCAAGTCTGCCATCTAGTTGTCAGACTTGGAATTCAGTCCGGTGGCTCTTCAACAAAGCCAAGATCGCAAGATATAAAAATAATTATTTCATTGGAAGGGTCTAAAAAGTGTGCTTGCAAACCAGGCACACTTTGTAGACTATTCGAATGAAGTAGTTCTTCTTATATCTCGCGATCTCGGCTCTGCTGTAGAGCCACGGCAGGTCCGTGAACCGGATTCCAAATATGACAGCTAGATGGCAGGCTTGACCGTTTGGTCAGTGAAGGGAAACTTTGCTTGTGAATATCCTTCAAACCATAAAGGTTTGAGAGATAAGACTTATATCGTTCTTCATGTTTTTTTTATGCCTACAAAATAAAATAAAGATAAAACTAATTATTACTATCCCTTTAAAGTAATCAGGTAGCAGGAAAATTGATAATGAGTTGTTCAGTAAATAAGAATCAAAAACAAGTTATGTTACCTTCCGATGCCAGTCAAACCAGTTGCTATCCTAGGCACTTGACTGAACAAGGTAAGCGACTTTCTTCAGCTGGTGGCAGAACTGACTCTCCCCTTGATCTTTCTGGTGCATTGCTTTTCCCTACTGCCACCTCCTCTCTCCCCATGCTACCAACTTCTGCCTGCTCACTCCCCATGCCACCAGTGGAAATGCCACCAGCTTCCACCTCCTTTCTCCCCATGCCCCCAGCTTCCACCTCCTCTCTCCCCATCCTATCAGCTTCTGCCTCCTCTCTCCCCATGCTACCAGCTTCTGCCTCTCTCTCCCCATGCTACCAGCTTCCACCTCCTGTCTCCTATGCAACCAGCTTCTGCCTCCTCTCTCCCCATGCCACCAGCTTCCTCCTCCTCTTTCCTGATGCCACCAGCTTCTGCCTCGTCTCTACCCATGCCACCAGCTTCCACGTCCTTTCTCCCCATGCCACCAGCTTCCTCCTCTTCCTCTCTCTCCATGCCATAAGCTTCCTCCTGCTCCTCACTCCCCATGCCACCAGCTTCCTCCTCCTCTCTTCCCATGCCACAGCTTCCTCCTCCTCTCTCCATGCCACCAGCTTACGCCTCCTCTCTCCCAATGCCACCAGCTTCATCCTCCTCTCTCCCCATGACACCATCTTCCTCCTCTTCTCTTCCTATGCCACCAGCTTCCTTCTCCTCTCTCCCCATGCCACCAGCTTCCTCCTCCTCTATCCTTATGCCATAAGCTTCCTCCTCCTCTATCCTTATGCCATAAGCTTCCTCCTCCTCTTTCCCTATGCCACCAGCTTCCTCCTTCTCTCTCCCCATGCCACCAGCTTCCTCCTCCTCTTTCCCTATGCCACCAGCTTCCTCCTCCTCTCTCCCCATGCCACCAGCTTCCTCCTCCTCTTTCCCCATGCCACCAGCTTCCTCCTCCTCTTTCCCCATGCCACCAGCTTCCTCCTCCTCTATCCTCATGCCACCAGCTTCCTCCTCCTCTATCCTCATGCCATCAACTTCCGCCTCCTCCCTCCCCATGCCACCAGCTTCCACCTCCTTCATCCCCATGCCACCAGCTCCCTCCTCCTCTCTCCCCATGCCACCAGTGGAAATGCCACCAACTTCTACCTCTTCTCTCCCCATGTCACCAGCAAAAATGCTACTAGCTTCTGCCTCCTCTCTACCCATGCCACCAGCTTCTGACTCCTCTTTCACCATGCCACCAACTACCACCTCCTCTCTCCCATGACACCAACTTCCGCCTCCTCTCTCCCCATGCCACCAGCTTCTGCCTTGTCTCTCTCTGTCCATGCTACAAGCTTTCACTTCCTCTCTCCCCATAGCACCAGCTTCTTCCTCCTCTCTAGCCTGCTCCCTGTTGCTGTCTCATCTTTACCCATGCTTCCAACATTCATCTCCTCTCTCTCTCTGCATGTAAATGAAATTTTGTTAGCCATCCTTTTATTCGATAAGTCTCCTGAATACCGTTTTGTACCTTGTTATTCATTGCAACTTATTTTCAGATCCAGTGTTTTATAAGTCATCAACTATACCATTGTTCACAATGTATCAAACAGACAAATGATGTGCTAAATTGAGTAACATAACCAACTGACACTTTGAGTGCGAGTGGGGTATGCAAAGCACCAGCAGATTTGTGAATGGAGGACCCCCAATAAAGCTTTACATTTATGATCCTTAAGTTCAGTTGTAAACTTCCTTTTCCTTTTGTTTGGTTAGTGGGAAATTCATCCACATTTATATGTTGTGCACCCAGTGATGCCTCACTCCTCGTGATGTCTGACCTAAGGATTCGATTGGTTCCTTTGTAAAAATGGGACTGTTGGGAACCCAAGATGAGGCCCCCTGAGACTGGAGGCTCCCAGCAAACACTCAGGTAACCCCATGCATTAAAATGCCCCTGACCACAGGCCCTCACACTTTGCTCACTCCATGTATACAAATCTTGTCTCACAGTGTGTTGTCAACCGCTCTGTTCCTTAACCCCTTAAGTTCCGATGCCTTGGTAGGGCCATCATCAGTGAATTTTACTTAACCCCTTAAGGACCAGAAAAGGGAAGTTTGTCGTGCTGGCACAAGTGAGTGATCACGATTGCTGGCGAATCGAACGGGGGTCTAATAGTGACTGATCCAGTCTGTTCGAATAAAAAATACATGACCTGCCAGGACTGTTACTGGTCCTTTAGGCAAGGACAGCAGTGATGGACCTGACACGTCACTGGTACTTAAGGGGTTAAGGATCACTGAAGGTCCTGGCACGTCATGGGTATTTAGTTCACAGTGCTCCTGCATGAGTGCTGTGAGCACGACCGGAGTCTGAAACCTACTGTTCCAAGATCGGAGAGGTCAGTATCAGACCCTCGTTCAGCGAGCCTTCATGTGTGATCAGTCACATGTGCCTTCTCACCGATTTAGATCAAAGCGGTCCCTAAGGTGATCCACTTCCCAGAACCGCTGTCGTTAAGGGGTTAAAAAGTTAAGTAGGCTCATGCATTGCACCTGCTTCAGTCTGAAAAATCTTCCAGCAACTGTCATGTCTGCTTTCAAGGAGATGACCTCCGCTTTCAAGGACATGAAGGACTTGACATACACTTTCAAGGACATGATACCCTCTTTCAAGGACATGATATCCTCTTTCAAGGACATGATATCCGCTTTCAAGGACATGACATCTGCTTTCCAGGACATGATATCCGCTTTCAAGGACATAACATCCGTTTCAAGGAAGTCACATTCGCTTTTAAGGACATGACATCCTATTTCAAGGACATGATATCCACTTTCAAGGACATGACATTTGCTTTCAAGGACATGACATCCACTTTCAAGGACATAACATCCGTTTCAAGGACATGACATTCGCTTTTAAGGACATGACATTCGCTTTTAAGGACATGACATCCAGGACCGATTGAATATGTTATCTCTTGGACAAACACATTACAGCAATATTCCTAGAGGTCATTAGGATTCTCTGTCCATGGTGAAGAAAATGGGGGTATTATTATTCAGAGGTCATAGTTTTCCTTTAACCCTTTGTGTGCCAGCAATGCGTTGGCTACCCCTCTGGCAATCAGAGGGTTAAGAACCTCTGTTTGAATATCTTATTTGAATTCTATAATACTGAACATTATAATGGAAAGAAAACTTTTTTTTAAAATATTCCTTTGTTGTATTCATAAAATCTGCATCATAGACATCATATAAATTATGTACAAAGCAAGTTATTTTTGCTACAGCAAATGCAATATTTGCTTTGAGTTGTTCTCCATGCGTTTCACTAAATAGGAGTAAATTGTTGCAGTCTCTAGGGATCTGAAATAAGAGCTTATTAGACTCTAATATATACTTTTGACAGTAGTAATGGTTTCTTGTGTATAACACAGTGTGCTACAATACAGTACATTTACACATAATAGTACAGTTTGACAATGAAAATGTTTTTAGTGATAATAATAAGAGCCTTGACTTGACAAGGACAATGAGACATTTCCATAAATAGAGTTGTGGAATAGAGTACAATTCTCTTGATGTTAAATCTTAATGGTCACTATGCCAATATACCAACATCGGTTGTTTAAAAAAAATGTGATTTTGAATTACAATTTTATATATCATATTAAAAAATATTCAACTGTTTTTCTAGTTTATCTTTTTTTGATGCATTGTTTACTCATCATTTAACCCCTTTGCGTCCGGTGACGTACCCGGACCGTCATGCTGGTCCGGTAGTTAAGGACCAGTGACGGTCCTGGTACGTCACGTACTATTACTCACCGCGCTCCTGCAGGAGCTCGGTGAGTAATACCGGGGACTGAATTTGATCGATCCAAGAGCGACCTTTTTCAGTCCCTCAGTTCGGCGTGCCACCCCACGTGATCAGTCACGTGGGGCAGCACGCCGAAATTCCCTATCGGGTCCTTAAAGAACCACACACCCCACGACCGCTGGTCGCTAAGGGGTTAAAGGGATACTAATAATTAAACTTGAGGTCCGAATCTTTTTGATGTTTCTTTTAACACATAGCGCTATATTTGAATACTTATCCAGTTTTGTAGTTCAAGAGCTATTAAATCTGAAAGGACACCCCTCCAGCCCCTTTCCCTGCATCACACACCCTCTCAGTCTGGTCCGGATGCATCACATGGGAATCTTCAGTAAGCAAAAGGAAAATCCTGCCCTCCTTCATAAAGGGGCGGGGTATTCATTATACTTACTGAGTGAAGATTGTCCCTCGCTGCGATCCGTCTGGTCCCACAACCGGATTCCAGATCTAATGGGAGGTGGCCAGAAGGGGAGGGAGGGCATTCTTTTCTAACTGAATAGCGCTTGAAGTACAAAACTGGATAAGTACTGAAATATAGAGATATGTGTCAAAAAAAAAAACAACATAAAGAATACTTGGACCTCAAGTTTAATACAAATATTACTATCCCTTTAACTTTTGGAGTGCCAGTGGGGGACACAACGCATTGCAGAATACTCCAAGGGTTAATTAAAGAAACACACGTTCTAATAATAAATGCCCACTTACCTTAAAGGAGAACTCTCACCTCTCAGGCTGCGGGTACAGCCCCAACCCGCAGCCTGTCAGTCTTTCTCAGTTCCCCTCCCCACGTAGTGCTTACTCTCCTCCAATGACGGAGGAGGACTGCATGTGACCTGGTGCTCTCTCAGACATAATCACATCCAGGTCACTGTACATGCATAGACGGAGCACATTTATGCACTCTGTCCTTTATAATCAGTGCCGGTCTGCTTGCCTAACTGCCACAGAGGTAAGAGGACTTGCACTGATTATAAAGGTCGGAAAGCATAAACGCACTCCATCTATGCATGTGCAGTGACCTGGATGCGCTTATGTCCGAGAGCGTGCAGGTCATTTGCAGTCCTCCTCTCTCATCAGAGGAGAGTAAGCACTATGTGGGAAGGGGAATTGAGAAAGATTGAGAGGCTGCAGGCCGGAGCTGTACCCGCAGCCTGACAAAAACTGACAGCACAACTTAAAGGGATAGTAATACTTTATTATTACTATCCCCCATATTGTAGATATTTGTAAAATAATTTAATAGCCCCCAGGTTCATCTCTAAAACCTCTATGGTTTGAGAGATAACCAAAGGCAAAGTTCCCCTCTCCCTCCACCTTCCCTGAAGTCAGCGTTGTGCTGACTGCAGGGATATTCTGTCTGTCTTTTATCATGCGGCTCTGCAGCTGAGCCGAGATTCCGTTAGTGAAAAATAATTATTTCACTGAAACGGTCTTCTACATGTGCTTGGTTTGTGATTGGTTTGTAAGCACATGCAGAAGACCGTTTCAGTGAAATAATTATTTGTCACTAATGCGATCTCGGCTCTGCTGCAGAGCCGCCTGATGAAAATCAGACCGGATATCCCTGCAGTCAGCACAACGCTGACTTCAGGGAAGGGGGAGGGAGGGGGAACTTAAAAATAGCACGGATTAAAGATTCACTGGCATTAAGCATTGAGAGTTCCCCTTTAATCTGGGTAAAAAATCCTAATGGAGGGCAATCATGGGCACCATGATAGTAACCTCTTATGTTAACTCTCCAATTGCCAGAGGATTAATGCAACACATTGTGATTGTGTTTGTGCAATGCTATTCCAAAAGTGTATCTGTATCACTCTCTGGTCCAGAGTTCGATTAGGGTTTCAATTTACTAATCCCTTCACCTCTGTTGTATATTCACTATTGTCTTCTGTGTGGTAGGATTATTCTTGTGTCATGATTGTCTGTAACACCTGTTTCTATTGTACTGTTTTGTTGATTGTATCAATTCCACTGTATTGTCCTATTGTCTTGTGTGTACACTCTATTGTCCCATTGTCTTGTGTGTACACTCTATTGTCCTATTGTCTTGTGTGTACACTCTATTGTCCCATTGTCTTGTGTGTACACTCTATTGTCCCATTGTCTTGTGTGTACACTCTATTGTCCTATTGTCTTGTGTGTACACTCTATTGTCCCATTGTCTTGTGTGTACACTCTATTGTCCCATTGTCTTGTGTGTACACTCTATTGTCCTATTGTCTTGTGTGTACACTCTATTGTCCCATTGTCTTGTGTGTACACTCTATTGTCTTGTGTGTACACTCTATTGTCCCATTGTCTTGTGTGTACACTCAATTGTTCCATTGTCTGGCCCAGTGTTTACAGTATACACCACCACTGTTCCCCAATGTTGTATTGCCACTGAATTCTGTATAAAATGTTCCCTGTCCCCTCAGTAAAGCAGTAGTCATTTGGAACTACAAGAAGTGTCCTGTTGTCTTAATTGCTGAATGGTCTAAAGGGTTAATTCCGACCCCCATTACAGTGATCCAGCCAGCTATCCAAATTCACAGGACCAGCTACCCATGCGTAACTGCATCTAGGAGAGAGGACCCCAGCACGACAGCACAAAACAACCCGGCGTCTTGGGTTTCCATTACAGAGTACCCCTCTGGCACTCAAAGGATTAAACTGCTTAAGAACCACTTATTCCTGGTTTACAGTTGTTATTTAAATTGTTATAAAAAAGTGTAGTTTGAAGTGTAGTTTGTGTAAGGTACAGATGAAACAAATTAAAAAAAAATGAAAAATATTTGTTTTGGGGTTTTTTGGCAAACGTGTAAATGGTTAAAGAGTGTTACGCATGCCCTTTTTATAAGAAAAAAAAAACAATAATAAAAGACTATATTAAAAAAACAACAAAAAAAAATTCTTATCATACTCCAAAAGCTCAGCACTTCAGAAGCAAATTCAAGAACACATGTTTTAATTCTGGAACAATAGATTTAGTATACAATTGACCTTACTGAGAGATCACCTTGTCCCTTACCAATCCAGCATTACTAAAAATATTTCTTGACCTAGAAAACTGATGAACAGCTTTGAATGAATTACCAGCAACAAGACATAGTTTTATAATGGAATTTTTAGTTCTATTTTTATTTTTATCAGCATTCATGAACGTTCTGAGAAATGTGCGATCATTCTGATGCATTTGAAAGATCCAGATTAGTAAACTGAACTGGAAAAATAAGTTAAAGCGACAGCCATCCATAGAGACAAACTTTTTAACCCCATTGTGACATCTGACTTACCAGGTACGTCCCGCAAAAACTGTCACTTAGTGACAGATGACGTACCTGGTAAGTCCCGGAAGTCATTCGCTAGAATGACGGAAAAAAATAAACCGTTGTTAAGTGCTGGCCACGTGCGCGCGGCCGGTCACTAAGGGGTTAAAAGCCCTATAGTTCAGCATCTTCCCCCATGCTGCTTACCTGAGCCTAGGGTACAATTCTGGTGTAAACCAACTGCACCATAGGGATTACATACAATTTCACCAAATATCTATTGATGAAGCTTTTGTCAAAAATTACATATAAATTAGCCATGCCTACAAAATGTATCAAAAACATGACTACATTCATATGTATATATCTTACTAAATATATTTTGTAGTATAAAATGTACTTTTTATGGTACAGAATTGATATTGTTAGACAAAATTAGTTTTATTACACTTAATTGTTTTGTAGAATAAAATAGATTCACAATTTTTATTTATGGTACAAATAGGTTGTTTGTAACATAAAATCAGTTTTGTAGCAATAGAAATATTGATACATAAAATCAATTAATCACAACAAAATTGAATTTGCGTTACAAATTCAATTTTTTTCTCACATAGAATTAATTTATCTTGTTATGCTAAACGGATTTTGTATAACAAAATATTTTTGTTTAAAAAAAATGTATTTTGTAGCAGAAAATCAAATTTGTAATCCAAACTAATTTATTTTGCGCCACAAAATCAGTTTTAAAAGTAAAATTATCGATTTCTTATAAAATTAGTTTTGAGCCACATAACAGATTCTAGTGAGAAAATAGATTCTATGATACAATATTGATTTTGTGTAATATCAAAATAGAATTGTTCCACAAAATAGATTTTAGGCTAAAACAACTTTATTTATTGGCACACAATCATTTCTAAGTGGCAAAAGCTTATTTTATTGGACAAAAATAAAATACATATTCTATGTAGAAAAGCTATTCTGTAGCTTAAAGGGATAGTAATGTTTCATAATAATTGCAGCTCTAATTAATCATTATAGTATTCGGACTTTGGAGAGTGTTATTTCAATTCTGTCAGAGTTGTAGTTCGAGAGTAATTCAATGACAAAGTGTCCCCCTCCCGCCCCTTTTACTGATGTAACACTGCTCAGCCAGATCAGAAGGGAGGTGCCCAGGTAGACTGCAGAGAGGGACAATCTTCAATTAAGATAAGGGAAAAACCTGAAAAACTTGTCAAGGGGGACAGGGCTTTCATTGTTCTCATAGGAAGAAGATTGTCCCCTTCTGTTATCTGCCTGGTCTATGGACTGGATTCCACATCTGAGAAGAGATGGCTTACACTAGGTAAAAGGGGCGGGAGGGGAAACTTTGCTTGTGAATATCTCTCAAACCATAAAGGTTTGAGAGATAAGACTTATATCATTCTTCATGTTTTTTTAATGCCTACAAAATAAAATAAAGATAAAACGAAGTATTACTATCCCTTTAAAAGGATAGTAATATTTCACAATGAAAGCAGCTCCAATTAATCTTCATAGTATTTGGGCCATGGAGAGTGTTATTTCAATACTTTCAGCATTGTAGTTCAAGAGTAATTGAATGATAAAGTATCCCCCTACCGCCCCTTTTACTGATGTAACACCGCTCACCTTAGACCAGTAAGACTGTCCAGATGGATTGCATGGAGGGACAATCTTCATTGAGCATAAGGAAAAACGTTAAAAACCTGTCAAGGGGGGTATGGTTTTCCTTATGATCACAGTAACAAGATTGTCCCTTGCTGTGATCTGTCTGGTCCTGGGACCAGATTCCACATCTGAGGGGATGCGGCTTACACTAGGTAAAAGGGGCGGGAGGGGGATACTTTATCATTCAATTACTCTTGTACTACAACTCTGACAGTATTGAAATAACACTCTCCATGACCCAAATACTATGAAGATTAATTGGAGCTGCTGTTTTTGTGAAACATCACTATCCCTTTAACTAATAAATGAAGTCCCATAAAATTAACTTTGCAATTGCTTTGCAGTGTTTTTCTACATCCTCTGGTTTTCAAGATATGTACTCAGACTATAAGATTGACAAATTGCAACCCATATCAGGGCATTTGTTTTGCAAACAACCATTAAACCACCATTCTTTGTGCACTGCTTTTCTATGGATTCTAATACAGATGAATAGATTTTTATATTATTAATTAGTAATGCAGTGTTTGATCTCCTTAAACAGATATATTTTTTTGCAGCTGCTCTAATTTACAAGCTACATTATTGTTTGGTAAACCTCAAATGGCATATAAAATACTTTTAAATAAATTACCAATTTCTAAATGGCTCTGTCTGAACTATTAATGAAGGTTTTTAATGAAGAGCTAATGAGTATGTGGGAAAGTGCAGTTTAAGCCTATGTTTTGATGTCTCTGAGCTTGAATAACCTCTTTTGAAGTCAGTAGAAAAGAACAAGTTTGACATTTTTGGCAGGAAACATCTTAACCTCGTCTTTCGTGACATCGACCTGTTTGTTGTGTGACAATAGAGTTTGGAATCAAAACCAGTTACATTCTAATGCTTTTTTGCACTCAGATAAAGTGAATGCAATTTATAATAATAGAATTCACCCACTCTCTTAAATTAGTTTATGACAAGAAACCTAACAAGCAAAGATTTATATATAGAGAATGTAATTACAGAAGCCCTGCAATATACTTTGTAAGAGGTAACTAGTTAATTGTTAGTTCACCGTGTCCTGTGAGACTCTTATCAATGAGCCATGATTAGGCCAGGGAGTGTGATAGTCAGCCAGGAGTTATCCATAAGTTGTTGAACTAATGAAGTACTGGTTAATTTAAAGGGATGGTAATGTTTCATAATAAAAGCAGCTCTAATTAATCATCATAGTATTTGGACTTTGGAGAGTGATATTTCAATTCTGTGAGAGTTGTAGTTCAAGAGTAATTCAATGACAAAGTATCCCCCTCCCGTCCCTTTTACTGATGTAACACTGTTCGGCCAGATCAGAAGGGATGTGCCCAGGTAGACTGCAGAGAGGGACAATCTTCAATTAAGATAAGTGAAAAACTTTTCAAGGGGGGCAGGGTTTTCATTGTTCTCATAGGAAGAAGCTAGTCCCCTGCTGTTATCTTTCTATGGACTGCATTCCACATTTGAGAAGAGATGGCTTACACTAGGTAAAAGGGACGGGAGGGGAAACTTTGCTTGTGAATATCTCTCAAACCATAAAGGTTTGAGAGATAAGACTTATATCGTTCTTCATGTTTTATAATGCCTACAAAACAAAATAAAGATAAAACAAAGTATTACTATCCCTTTAACCCCTTAAGGACCGGGAAAATCTGAGTTAGATTTGACTTAAGGACCGGAGCAATTTTGACTTTTTTGACTATGTCTTTGTTCAACCATATTTTCTCTTTAATTCCTTCTGTGCACCCACATAAATTATATACTGTTTTTTTAAGCACAAGTAGGGCTTTCTTTTGATACCACAATTATATGAATACCTCATCATTTAATTTGATTAAAATAGAAAAAAAGAGCAAAAAAATAAAAAAAAAACAACATTTTGCTTATATTTTCGTGTCAGGATTTGCATACAATTAGTTTATGACAAAAAAATACCCCTAAATATATTCATTTGCTTCTCCTGAATATAAGAATACCCCATATGCCTAGTATTTCAATCACTTCCTCACATTTACAAGGTAAATATTACAAGATGGATGCCATTATTTCCAACTTGTAATTTCTCAACAATTGGCATGTGAGCATCATAGCTTAGCTGACGGTGCCAGAACCAAAAATGTCCCACAAAGGTATATCTTTCTGAAAACTAGACAACATAAGGTAAATAATCAGGAGAATTTTGAAGTTTTTTATGCAGCTATTTTTCCAGAAAAAAATTTCAAAATTGTGGACAAATTTTGTTTTTTTGCAGCTTTCACACTTACATTTCAATATTACTGTTGATTTCAAGCACGAGATAGTTGAAAATGTAAAAATATCCATTGTTTAGTGTTCAACTCCTTCCTCTGAGTACGGCAATACCCCATATTAATAGGTTTCTCAAGATTTGGGGGAGCTACGGGGCCCAAATTGGAACATGCGCGTTTCCAGTTTCACACTTTGAATTTTCACAGCTTGCATCACTGGTGCCATGTCTCATTTGGGGCTGTGTAACAGTGCTCCACTCTAAGATTTCCCCCCAAAAGTGTATATTTTTAGAAAGTAGACACCCCAGGCTTTCATTTTATGTATGTTTTCAAATTTTTTACGCAGCCATTTTACCACCAATCGCTCGTAAATCTTGACGTAAGTTAAAAAAACAGCGTTTTTCACACTTGCACTTCAATGTTGATGTGAATTTCAAGCACATGATAGGTGAAGATTTTTAAAAATGCATTGTTTAGTGTTCAGCTCCTTCTTCTGAGTACGGCAATACCCCATATGCATAAGTTATTCAAGGTTTGTGGGAGCTATGGGGCCCAAATTGGAACATAAGCGTTTCCAGTTTCACACTTTGAATTTTCACAGCTTGCATCACTGGTGCCATGTCTCATTTGGGGCTGTGTAACAGTGCTCCACTCTAAGATTTCCCCCCAAAAGCATATATTTTTGGAAAGTAGACACCCCAGGCTTTCATTTTATGTATGTTTTCAAATTTTTTACGCAGCCATTTTACCACGAATCCTTCGTAAATCTTGATGTAAGTAAAAAATTCAGCGTTTTTCACACTTAGGTTTCAATGTTGGTGTGAATTTCAAGCACAGGATAGGTGAAGATTTTTAAAAATGCATTGTTTAGTGTTCAGCTCCTTCTTCTGAGTACGGCAATACCCCATATGCATAGGTTATTCAAGGTTTGCGGGAGCTATGGGGCCCAAATTGGAACATAAGCGTTTCCAGTTTCACACTTTGAATTTTCACAGCTTGCATCACTGGTGCCATGTCTCATTTGGGGCTGTGTAACAGTGCTCCACTCTAAGATTTCCCCCCAAAAGCATATATTTTTGGAAAGTAGACACCCCAGGCTTTCATTTTATGTATGTTTTCAAATTTTTTACGCAGCCATTTTACCACGAATCCTTCTTAAATCTTGATGTAAGTAAAAAAATCTGCGTTTTTCACACTTAGGTTTCAATGTTGGTGTGAATTTCAAGCACAGGATAGGTGAAGATTTTTAAAAATGCATTGTTTAGTGTTCAGCTCCTTCTTCTGAGTACGGCAATACCCCATATGTATAGGTTATTCAAGGTTTGCGGGAGCTATGGGGCCCAAATTGGAACATGCGCGTTTCCAGTTTCACACTTTGAATTTTCACAGCTTGCATCACTGGTGCCATGTCTCATTTGGGGCTGTGTAACAGTGCTCCACTCTACGATTTCCCCCCAAAAGCATATATTTTTGGAAAGTAGACACCCCAGGCTTTCATTTTATGTATGTTTTCAAATTTTTTACGCAGCCATTTTACCACAAATCTTTCGTAAATCTTGACGTAAGTTAAAAAAACAGCGTTTTTCACACTTTCACTTCAATGTTGATGTGAATTTCAAGCACAGGATAGGTGAAGATTTTTAAAAATGCATTGTTTAGTGTTCAGCTCCTTCTTCTGAGTACAGCAATACCCCATATGCATAGGTTTCTCAAGGTTTGGGGGAGCTACAGGGCCCAATTTTGAACAAATATTGAATTTTCAAGTCCTGCTTAACTGGTGCCATTACTCATTTTGGGCTATGTTACAGTGCTCCACTTTAGGATTTCCCCCCAAAAGTGTATATTTTTGGAAAGTAGACACCTCCAGCTTTCATTTTAGGTGTGTTTTCAAATTTTTTACGCAGCCATTTTACCACAAATCTTTCGTAAATCTTGACGTAAGTTAAAAAAACAGCGTTTTTCACACTTTCACTTCAATGTTGATGTGAATTTCAAGCACAGGATAGGTGAAGATTTTTAAAAATGCATTGTTTAGTGTTCAGCTCCTTCTTCTGAGTACGGCAATACCCCATATGCATAGGTTTCTCAAGGTTTGGGGGAGCTACAGGGCCCAATTTTGAACAAATATTGAATTTTCAAGTCCTGCTTAACTGGTGCCATTACTCATTTTGGGCTATGTTCCAGTGATCCACTTTAGGATTTCCCCCCAAAAGTGTATATTTTTGGAAAGTAGACACCTCCAGCTTTCATTTTAGGTGTGTTTTTAAATTTTTTACACAGCCATTTTACCACCACTTTCTCGTAAACTTGACGTAAGTAAAAAAACAGCGTTTTTTACACTTTGCCTTCAATGTTGATGTGAATTTCAAGCACAGAACAGGTGAAGATTATATAAACTGCATTGATTAGTGTTCGGCTCCTTCTTCTGAGTACGGAAATACCCCATATGGATAGCTTTTTCTTGGTTTGTGGGAGCTACGGGTCCCAAATTGGAACATGCGCGTTTCCAGGTTCACACTTTGAATCTTCACAGCTTGCGTTACTGGTGCCATTTCTCATTTGGGCTGTGTAACACTGCTCTTTTTTAAGATTTCCTGCCAAAAGTGTATATTTTTTGAAAGTAGACACCCCAGGCTTTCATTTTAGGTGTGTTTTCAAATCTTGCAAACAGCCATTTTACCACCAAACCTGTGAAAACTTGACGTAAGTAAAAAAATTCAGCATTTTTCACGCTTTGCCTTCAATGTTGATGTGAATTTCAAGCACAGAACAGGTGAAGATTTTATAAACTGCATTGATTAGTGTTCGGCTCCTTCATCTAATTACGGCAATACCCCATATACATAGGTTTGTCGGGGTTTTGGGGGAGCTACTGGGCCCAGTTGGAACATGTTAGTTTCCTTTTACAGACATGCCATTTTTACAGCTGGTGCCTTGTCTCATTTCGGTCTGTTTGGCAATGCTGCAATTAATTTTACCCCCAAAAGTATATTTTGTAGAAGAGTAGACAACCCTGGCTTTCATTCTGTTTGCATCTTATCAATTTTTTCGCTGCCACTGTATCACCAATCCCTCCCAAAATCTGCAGTAAGGCAGAGAAACACCATTTTTCACATTTCTATTTTAGTGTTGCTCTGCATTTCAATCAGATGATATTTGCAGATTTTTTTTAATGCTTTACATTAGTGTTGAGTTACATTGTCTGAGTACGGCAATGCCCCATATGCATAGGTTTGTCAGGGTTTGGGGGAGCTACTAGGCCCAGTAGGGAACATGTGTGTTTCCATTATCAGAGATAAATTTTGATAGTGTTAGATCTAAGGAGGGATGTGTTTTGAAAAATAAAAAACAGGATATTTCAGGGGGGAAAAGTGGCCAAATAATAAAAGAACCTTTACAGCACTACTGCATTGTGCCTGAATGGTATTCCTTGAAACAGTCACCAATGCAGAGGCCAGGTTTGGAAGGGCAATCAGGACAGTAAGTGGTGGTGTCTGTCCGTATTCCCTTTCTGTAGCAAACCCTGCAGCGCTTCTGTGGTTTGTTCTTTTGGGGAGCTGGGGGGATTTTATAAATAAAATGTACTAACCCGGGTCTTGGTGGAATTATTTCAGACGCACCTTGAAATAAAAATATGGAAATAAGTTGTAGCTGGTACTGTAAAAAGCTACATGTTTGATTGGGGTTTGCCAGCTTGAAAAGTAAAAAGGAATTATGTACAGCAGTCTGCATCATATAGATGGCAACTTTTTTATACCATGCCCTACACTTCCTCATTGCGAGGTATGGCTGCATTAGTTGATCACTCAGATCAACTCCCCCCATGTTTTTATTATAGTCCTTGATGCAGACTGGCTTTCTCATTATCACTGACTTGCCACGAACAGTGACTGCCACAGATCTGTCCTCATGCATTGTGGTCAGCATGTAGACATCTTTATTGTCCCTAAACTTCACTGCCAGCAGCTCCTGTTGGGACAAAGATAAGGACGTCCCAGGTTTTAGTTTGCTATCTACTAGTGTTTTGGGCAACTCCCTGCAATTGTGACTGACAGTGCCACAGGCCACGGTGTCAAAATAAAACAGAGACTTAAATAAAAGGGGGCTGGTGTAATAATTATCAACAAATAATTGATAGCCTTTATTTAATAAGGGGTAAATTAAATCCCAAACTATTTTCCCACTTGTTCCCATAAATTCGGGGCACCCAGGAGGATCAAGTTTGCTGTCCTTGCCCTCATAAATTCTAAAAGCCTGGGTGTAGCCTGTGGCACTTTCGCACAATTTATAAAATTTTACACCAAATTTGGAACTCTTTGAGGGGATGTACTGCTTGAACCCTAACCTGCCTTTGTATTTCATTAGGGATTCATCTACACTAATTTCTTTTTGGGGCATATACACTTGGGCAAACTTTTTCTGTAAATGGCTTATTAGGGGACGAATTTTGTACAGTCTATCATACTGGGGGTGTTCTTTTGGGGGGCACAGGGTATTATCGCTAAAATGCATAAAGTGCAAAATGATTTCAAATCTGGACCTGTTCATAGTCTTGGGGAATATAGGGGTATCACATACGGGGTTTTTGCTCCAGTAGGATCGAATACTTGGCTTTTTTATTATACCCATTGCCATTATTAAGGCCCAGAATTGCTTAAATTCTATGAGGTCTATGGGTTTCCATCTTTCTTCCTTAACTACAAAAGCTGTAGGGTTGGCGGCAGTATACTGGGCTGCATACAAGTTGGTTTGGGACACAATTTCCCCTAAAATGTCTTCCCCCAAAAATAAATCAAAAAAATTATCATAGTTAAATCCCTCAACATCAATTTGAATCCCTGGGGTGCCTGTAAATTCTGGTATTTGTGGGGAAAAATTGATTGGGGATACCCATTCATTATGATCAGGAGTGGCAGGTGTTGGGGCATTTCTTTGGCCAGATATTTTTGCAGGTGCTGGGGCAATTGCCAGGGCAGCTCTTGGGGCAGCACTTGGGGCATTCCTTTTGGCAGGTATTTTGCAAAGTCTTTTGGCAGATCTTGTGACAGGATTTTTTGCAGATCTTGTGGCAGGATTTGTGGCAGGATTTGTGGCAGGTGCTGGGGCAGGATTTTTGGCAGGTGCTGGGGCAGTTGCCAGGGCAGCTCTTGGGGCAGTGCGTCTTTTCTTGATAGAAGGCCCAGCGTCGTCAGTAGAGCTGCTCTCAGTTCCTGAAAACTGCTCTATTTCAAAATCTGACGCAGTATCTGTTGCCTCTGAGTCAGATGCCAAAAAGGCATATGCCTCTTCAACGCTATAACTGCGCTGCATTTTGCCCACTAAATTTTTTTTTTCTTACTCTAACGCTATCCCTAAACCTAACTCTAACCCTAAAACTTACCCTAACCTACGTATCTCTAGAACCTACCTAACCCAAGTAAACTACCTATCTAAACTATACTTATTATATATATATTTTTTTTTTTTTAATAATTTTTTTTTTTTGGGGGGGGGGTTTTTTTGGTTTTTTTTTGTTTTTTTTTTCCCTAAACCTAGATCTGTCCCTAAACCTTTCCCTAACACAAGTCTACACTAAACCTACCCACCTACCTACCTAAACTACCTAAATTATATTTTATATCAATTTTTAATAAAAAAAAATAAAAAAAAAATAAAAAAAAATAAAAAAAAAATTCAGAGGATACAAGGGGGATGGGGGGTATCCCACAGATCAGCAGACGCTGATCTGCAGTTTATTGATCACTCTAAAAGTGATCAGATGGGGGGGAACTTGATGATCACTGTAAAACAGTGATCAAAGGGTTAATATTCAGGTTTATTTGCAGGTTTTTCACTCAGGAACACTGGAACACACTCTAACACGAAGTCTCTCTGTCTCTCTCCACCTCAGCAGTGTGCAAGATGGAGGAAGACAGAGATATATGACAGGGACAGTATTTACAAATACTGTCCCTGTCAATCAGCATTTGCAACATGTGATTTGCTCATCAAGCGAATCGCATGTTGCAACAAACTTTCTACTGGTTGTTACTAAGTGTCCCGGTATCGGGACACTTAGTAACAAGCAGCCCGCGCTCTCCCATCGCTCCGTGCGGCCACGATGGGAGAGTTTAACCCTTGACGTACCGGGACCGTCAAGGGTCGTTGGGTCGCATTTACCCTTGACGGTCCTGGTACGTCAAGGGTCGCTAAGGGGTTAAAGCCCACCACTCACACATTCCATTCCATGGTGTCATCATCTGTCAACCGTGAGTCATCAACCATGCAATTAACCCTTTCTGTGCCAGAGGGGTACACAAGCCATCGCTTAGCACTACGTTGCGTAGCCCTCTGGCACTCAAAGGGTTATCAGTCCACTATTAGATCAAATTGTGTTATAACTTAATTATTGCTATTGTTAACCTATTAGTGACCGGCCACCCATACACTCGGCCTTCACTTAACGCCTGGCTAAGATTTTTTTAAATTACTCCGGAGTCCCCGAACAGCGTGCAGCCACGCGGGGACCCGGATTTCCGGGACATACACGTACGTCCCGTAAAAACTGTCACTTAGTGATAGAGGACGTACGTGTATGTCCCGGAAATCCGGGTCCCCGCGTGGCTGCACGTCCATTGTCGGGAAGGGGTTAAATTTGATATAGTGGTTGCAACAAAACAACAACTTGAATCATCAGTAATTAAATGCAATTACAGTCTTAGTAAAAGCTTTGCAGAGGTGACAAAAGAACAATACCTAATCTGAAACAATAAACCACAAATATAGAGACACTCCAGGGACATTTACCTTGGGCGTTACAGTGACATCACTACCACATCCAATGAATCAGCGTAACCAATAGGGGTGGGCGAAAAGTGTGAAATTTAACATGAAAAATTTTACGAAAACGTGCCGATTTCTCGACTTCCCACAAAAAACTTCACCTTTCTGCTTATGCAAAAATGTCCTCCTTTTCGCCTATTTTAACAAATTTTCCACCTATGTTAACACATTTTCCGCCTATTTTATCACATTTTTCTCCTATCTTTCCTATAGGTACTACATTTCCCACTGTAATATTACTTCTTCTGAGGGCTGAAGTTTAGAAATAAGTGGCTGAAAGTCAAAGTTGTGAGTCCTACAGCAACATATGGCTTGAAAATGTGTTAGCATGCAGAATGCATTTGTCCTTTGCCCACAAAGTGACACTGGCACATATTCATGATGATATCAAGTAATAAAAAAATATAAAGTACAACCTACAATGTGGCAGATATGTATTTTAGTGGTGGTGGTGGGGGACTGGCATGGTGTGATTTGTGTATGTATTTTTACCATTGTCATATTCTATCCTCCTCAGATTATTGACACACATTACTTATCGGTCATAGCAGTGGTCCCATCTGTCCTCCACCTCCTCATCTGTGCTGCTGTTAATATATTTGTCCTGGCTTTGTCTGTCATGTGTGGTTTCTGCTTCTACTACAACTACTGGAGCTGGATGTTGATGTAATTCTACTGCCACTACTACTAGGTGTCAAAGGTGCAGCACTTACAGCAGCAGTACCAGACGTACTCGTCATATCTAACACTGTGGATGTTAACCTGTGTTGCTGTTGCTGGGTACTCAAAACAGGTGTGTGTGGCTGAGTGGGACTTGGACTTTGAAGAGGCAATGATGCTGAGGATGACTGATAGGGTGGCTGTGTGCTTTTTGATATCTGTACTTGTCCAGGGTCAGACTTTCCAATGGCTTTCTCAAACAGTTTATAGACAGGCACAGTGCTCCTTAAAAGTGGTGGAAGATACAGCCTTTGACTTTCTGCTAACCTTATAGCCCTGCCATCATCCTCACTCTCAACTTCATCTGTATCTGAACAAGAGAAGGATGCTTGAGGGATATATTCTAGATCTGCATCATCATCAGTCATCATTAGGTCATCCTCAGCAGCATCAGCATCCCCTGACAGTTCTTGCCCACTACTACCCTTGTATTCCTCTAAGCTTTCGGACGTCTCAAACAATTTCTTTTTACACTTACTTTAACAAAATCCACTACTACTTTAAGGACAGGTGTTTTGGTGTCTCACTATATGATGCAGCAGGTGGTTCAGCTGCTACACCTTCCTCTATTATGCTGTTGCCAGCATCATCAACACTTGAATGTGACTTGTTGTCGTCTTCAGTGTTCTTCTTATATGGTTCTATATTTCTACTGGCACTGGTGGTGCTGGACCTAGTTTTGCTGGGACCTTGACAAACTGTATCCTTCCTTGGAGTAAAGGGATCATCATCATTGATTGCACACGCTGCAACAACCATTGCTGCAGTAGGTTTTTGGACTACTACTTTACTCTCACGTCCCTACACTGCTCCACCCCTCCCCCTTCCCCTTGTGCGTTTGCAGGACATTCTGCAACTACACTGTGTTTTTTTACTGTACAGTGCACAACACAACTGATGGACCTATATGATGCCTTGTCTAAGCCCAGTCAGCTGTCTGTCACTGTCTCCTAAGATATTTCGTTTTTACTTTTTTCTTTTATTTTTTTAAGTTGTCCACCCTGTTGTCTTATCACAGTCTGTCCAAAAAAATTATAACTGAAAAAGAAAATCGACAAAGTCTTTCCCCAGACTTCCCCACCCAGCACAGGGACAATAACAGCAAGATCAGCAAGCAAATAGGTTGCCTGTGTCTTGCCTGTCAGTCACATGGAATTTTGGAGTATTTGAGGGACAACCTCCTTCCTCTCTTCTTATCCCCTAGAGTGCCCCCAGACTCCCCTAACACAGAGAACAAATGTCCTACCTAAATGACTCCCTAAACTAAGCTTCAATTTCCCTTTATTTGCCTATCTTCTCTAGCTAAAAAACATGCTGCTCTCTCCTCTCACAAATACAGAATGGCTGCTGTGAGACCTGACAGCCTTTTATATGGCTGTAGAGAACTTTCCTTCCCATTGATTTCAATGGGCGGAAAAGATGGGAAAAAGCAGAAAAACTGCACTTTTCGCGGGAAATTTTTCGCCAAGCAGAAAGTGCCATTACTTGCCGATTTCAGTTTGAGGCGAAAATTTTCGCCCATCCCTAGTAATCAAATCTCATTCAACCCTAGATATTCATCTAAAAGACAAATGTTTCAGTAGATCTCTAACCTTACCTAAAGCCTACTATTACTACTACTATGTCTACTTAAAAATAATTAATTCCCACATCTACAAAGACAGGCCTAGGTCCTATTCTTAGCTCTCTTTAATTTTGTATATGAAGATCTATTCTGACAGCATGAAATAGAAATGTTATGTAGTCTTGACAGTGTACAGAGAAGTCTATTTTTTAAACCCTTAACGACCGGTCAATCGGCGCGGTCAGTTAAGGACCACAGAGCATTTTTTTTCCGCTCCTTCCGGTTCTGGACTCCCCAAACGGCGTGCAGACGTGGGGAGAGCCCGGAATTCCATGACGATCATAGTACGTCATGGGTCGTTAACTCAAATCGACCCATGACGTACTATGACCACCAAGGGTCGTTAAGAGGTTAATCTCAAGCTACAGCAATAAAGCAGTATTTACAGTAGAGCTTGTTCAATGTGCACTGACATAACTTCAATGACCAACATGATGATGCACCAATTAACTCTTTGAGTGCCAGAACGGTGTGCAACACATTACTTCGCACTCAAAGGGTTAATACCAGGGGTGGGTGAAAGGTCCCATCGTGTTGCCGCAAAAAAATCCATGAAAACCACATTGCTGTCCGCTTTTTAAAATCTTTGCATTTTTTGCCCATTTTGCCCATTTGCCCATTTTTCACCATTTTCCCATTGGCTAGAAAGTTTCCATCCATTGATTTATGCCTTTTCACTATAAAAACGTGACGTATTCCAGGAAGTGGAACCCAATAGAAGCAGCTACAGAGCGAGGTAGACGTGCTGTGCTGTTCTGATGTGATCGTTTTAGCACAATTGAGG
Source organism: Rhinophrynus dorsalis (assembly GCA_037306005.1). NCBI lineage: Eukaryota > Metazoa > Chordata > Amphibia > Anura > Rhinophrynidae > Rhinophrynus > Rhinophrynus dorsalis. The sequence goes on from CM074723.1 coordinate 471,196,042, forward strand.
CAGGAGAGGCTCATGGTGACTGCTATCACTATGAGCAGGTTTAAAACCAATAAAAGGAGGAACTGGAAGGACCCTTATGTGTCCAGTGAGTCTCAGGAGGAAGTGAGAACTACAGAACCAATGCTGGCCAGTTCCCCTAAATCACCTCTAGGGATCTTGGGGAAATTAATGGGAAGGGAGGAAGAAAAGGGTAGTAGTGAAAGCAGGACAGGTCATCTGATTGTGCCTGCTGCCAGGCGTGCTGCCACCATTTCTGTGCCTGCTGCCAGACATGCGGCCCCTGCTTACACCATTGCTGTGCTGCATGTCCGACGTGCTGCCCTTGCTGCCACCATTGCTGTGTCTGCTGGCAGACATGCTGCCCCTGCTTACATCATTGCTGTGCCGCATGTCCGACGTGCTGCCCCTGCTGTCAACAGTACAGTGCCTGCTATCAGATGTGCTCCCATTGCTTCCATCAGTGCTGTGCCTACTGCCAGTGCTGAACCTGCTGCCACCAGTGCTGAACCTGCTGTCAGACGTGTCGCCCCTGCTACCACCAGGCCTCTGCCTGCTGCCAGTGCTGAACCTGATGCCACCAGTACTGTGCCTGCTGTCAGATGTGCTGCCCCTGCTACCACCAGTCCTGTGCGTGCTGCCAGTGCTGAACCTGCTGCAATGTGTCTTGTAATACTCGGGGGGGGGGAGAAGATGATACCAAGTGTGACAGCAGGGAACCCTAACTCACACTTGCCATCCCCAATCAGTCTCGCCAGTGATAGAACTATTACTAAGAAGTTCCAGCAGTTTGTTAGTGTTAGGAGTGAAGGGGGTAATCACCATATTACTAGTGACTGTGAGGAGGAAGACCATCCCTAGCTAATACATTGAACTATACAAAGAAGTATATTCAAGCAACACTTGAGAGGCCGGCCAAACCCAGTGCCAGTGTGTCTACATCAGAGTCTATCGCAACATAAGGCGGAGAGCGGAATATTTTCTTCCACATTTCACCTGCTGTATTTGTTTTTTTCTGCATATATTACTCTCACCAATTTCCCAGCTCTTCGTCTCTCCCCAGTCCCTCCCCACCCTCTATCTCATTCTTTCATAACATCCTCTCCATCTTTCCAGCTATCAATTAGCTCTTTTTTTTTTTAACAAAGAAGGATAATTTTCTCCTTTACATAAGTAATATGTAACTGCACAGTGGGGTCAGAGGCCTTCACTTATGCAAGAACTGCTAATGAAAAGAACATTTACATTTAAGATCTTAATTGCTTGGTTTGTATGCTAAAGGGAAAGGGCACACTGGGCTTTAGTCCTCCTGCAAGCCTCTAAGAAGCCAGGTCTTGTAAAAATTAAACAGAATTAATAAAAAACACTAACATCTTGAATGCTAAACCTGAATCCAACGCATTGTTATGTTATTGTAAAATGTAGTAAAATTGTAGTAAAAATGTAATAAAAGCATTAAAAAAAGACAATGAAAAGAGAACAATATCATAAACTACATATCAATCTAATAAATAGCCTAAAACTCTCATGTCGCATGAGCCAGTGATGCATAGGAACAGATAATAGGAATAGTTTACTAAAAAGATAGTTTACTGATCACAATAACACATATAAACATACAATGTAATGTAACATCGTGGAGCCTCAAACGTTAACCCTTTGAGTGCCAGAGGAGTATGCAACGCACTGACTGGAGAGGTTAATTATCATCGCTGCCACTTACGAACTTACAGTTCCATTCAGAGGACGTTGTATACATTGCAGGCAATTCATTTTGTAGGACATTAACCCTTCGAGTGCCAGAGTGGTACAGAATATGTTGCTTTGCACTCTGGCACTCAAAGGGTTAAACATTTCAGGCTCCACAGTGTTACATTACATTGTATGTTGCTTTAGGGTAATGTTAATATGTTTAATTTTATAAGTTAACTATCTTTTTAGTAAACTATTCCTGTTGTCTATTCCTGTGCATCACTGGGTCATGTGACATTAGCATTTTAGGCTATTTATTACATTGAGATTGTAGTTTATTTTAGCGCATTAACATTTTTTTTTTTTGTAGTTTTCTTTTTGAGATAATTATAGAACTGCAGTACAGGATTGCAGCGGCTTACATTTACGTATAGTGGACGCTAGCTATTTTAATTTTTTTCAGTCTTTATTTTTTATTTTTATACATTTTTGTTGGGCTGAGTGCCATTTCCTCCATATAGACATTTGTAGTAAACGCACACCTGTAATTTCATCACCTTGTATAATAAGGTTCAGAGATGCTCAGATAAGTACCAGCCTGCCTAAACATCTAGCAAGCTGTATATGATAGGATTCTACCCAGGTTGCAACCTTTTGTCTAACAAGTGCTGTACACATAGAAAATAATAGTCTGGAGAACATAATAATGATCCTTCCAGGTGAAAGCCCAGCCATGAAGTGACATGGTTTGATTCCTGTAACGGTAACCCTAGGATGCCACTCTGTCCAGGGCCGTCGTGCTGGGTTTCTCCCTCCTGAAGTCGGCTACAAGTGGGTAGCCTGGTAAATCCACCACAAAGAGCTGGAATCCCTCCTGTTAGGATGTAGGCTGGAAAGCTGGCTGGGCTCTGTAGCTGGATAATAGGCTGTGAACAGTCACTGGAAACAAGGCTGGATCACAGGGAATCTGCCCACTGGAACCCTTGAACATCAGATCCCTGAACTGGGGAGAGAGGGGTCTCTTTAAACCATTCAGAATAAGGACAGGACACGGCTTCAAGTCCAAAACGACTTTTGCTTTATTGAGTCAAAAATCAGCTCTTTAATACAGTTGTTCATACAATACACAATGGGGTAGTACAAAGACATACTGGGGAAAATCAATAGTGTCTGGCTGCAATACACATCTAAACAATGGAACATAAACAGTAGAACAAAAGGCACAATGGGCTGTACACACAGAAGGGTATTCTACATAATTTAATCTTGCCGCTCTGAATTCTGACCAATAGGATTCAGAGTGACAAAATACAAAGACCAATCATGGCTGAGTGAGTCACCAGATGCCTGGACAGGAGGACCAATCCCCAGGCCGCCTACCTGTCCCCTGCAAAACCTATGCCAAACCCTTGCATACATTACACGGGTGGTGGCCAATCAGCATCCTGTCTACTTTCACATGCAAAGTCTATGGGCTCTGTAATCATGTAGTTCAGTCTCTGTTCTCTTTGCGAAACCCAGTCTTTTTAACGTGAAAGTCAGTTCTTCAGGGAGTTTCTTGGGAGGCCTGACAAGGCATGGTCCTTTACAAGTCCCCTATAACCCTTTGGGTAGCTAGCCCAAGGGATATTAGCATATACAAAATAAAGGCCCAGTTTGAAACGAGCCTATCTAAACCTATAGTAGGCTTTAGTACCATATCCTACCCTACATACAGTCTCTTGGACCCCTTACTCACATGTGCCTAGAGAGAACAGCTGCACCTCACAGATAATGGCCAAGAAAGCTGAATCATACATCTGGGGTTAGACACTTCTCTCCTTCACAGAGGAAATGCATGGCATATCTGGACAGGATGATGTGAGGTAGACTACTTATTCTTATCTTTACTTCCTCGTCAGGAAGGTTTTTTTTTATCTGTTGAGTAAAACACAGTTGGGAGTGGGAGATCATTAATTTCTGTAGGACAGTTCACATCGGTCACTTATTCAGCTACAATTATTTCCAAGGCAATTTTGTGTTTCTGCAAAAAAAAGTTAATGTAACAGTGTGACCTAGGCCCAAGGTTAAAAGGTTACTTTTAGATATAAGATATTGCTTATGCTATTCTTCAGAAGGTGGGGAAACAATTTTCATTCAAAGCGGAACTATCACTCCAAATAAAGTCCCCCCGCAAATAATTTGTCATATTATCACTGTGCCCGTGATCCCTGAGCGACATTGTTACTTCCTGGTTTACCCTGGCTGCTTTCTTATTGGATCTGGGTTATTGCTCCTCCCAGGGCTTGTCTTTAAATACGCCCTCCTGTCACTATACCGGTGCCCTTTCGTAGTGTACCCGTATCTAGCGACTAGTTGTTCTTGTTTCCTGTTTCCGTGTATGACCCGGCTCGCCTGACTACGCTTGTGCCTGATGCTCCTGTGATCCGATCCCGTTGCTGACCTTGGACTGGCTGACTAACTCCTTGTGTACCGAACTGGCTTGGCTGAGTATCTGATTCCGTTACCGACTAGGACTGGCTGATTAACTCCTTGTGTACCGAACTAGCTTGGCTGAGTATCTGATTCCGTTACCGACTAGGACTGGCTGATTAACTCCTTGTGTACCGAACTGGCTTGGCTGAGTATCTGATTCCGTTACTGACTAGGACTGGCTGACTAACTCCTTGTGTACCGAACCTGCGTGGCTGAGTATCTGATTCCATTACTGAATAGGACTGGCTGATTAACTCCTTGTGTACCAAACCGGTGTGGCTGAGTATCTGATTCCGTTACTGACTAGGACTGGCTGACTATCCGTTTACACCGATCTTGCTGGGCTAGTGTTGGAGGTCCTCCTGACTGGCTGTGAAGTCCGTGTGTGCCGACCTGGTTGTGCTGCTAGTTCCGTCGCTTACGGGACTAGCCTATTACCTCTGTATACCAAACAGGGAGACACCGGTCCAGGACCGGTTACGTTACATGCCTATCTCCCGCTTGCTTGCCACTCCTACTGTCTCCTGGAGCCTGTGGGAGTCCCTGAACTCACCAGTGTCTGTGTTGCCTCCAGTAACCCTATAAAACCTGGGTCAAGCAAATACCACACTGTTACCCGTGTTGCCTCAGTTTACCCTAGTGACCTAGGGTCCTTATATCGCCAGCATCTGGTGTCTGTTGCCTCAGTTAACCCTAGCGTGCTAGGGTCCCGTCACTGCCCGAGTCCGGTCCGTGTTGCCTCCGCTTACCCTAGTGTTCTAGGGTTCAGTCACTACAAGTGCCACAGCCGTGTTGCTTCAGTTAACCCTAGCGTGCTAGTCGCCAGATGAAGACTTAATTAAGAGAAAGTTTTTGCAGGGTGGTAGTTCCCCTTTAAGAAATCCTACTTCATCTGAGACCAATGGCCAAGCATCAACGCAGACATCTTGTCTTAGACACATCTGTGTGCCTGCGCTGTCCATCCCGTTCTCCTCTAGGAGGCGCTGCATTGTACCTTAAGGTAACAGGAAGGGTCTGACGGCACAGGCACGTAGATGCCTCTAAAGCAACAAAGCCTAGCCGTCAGTCTCAGAAGAAGTAGGATTTCTGAATGATGCAGTACTTATGCTGGATAAAAGTAGTATTTGTAAGCTTATTGCTATATGGCTAATTATAGGGGGGGGGGGGTTATATGGGATGATAGTTCCCCTTTAACATCTATTCTGAAAACCTTGTTGTTACCATGGTGAAATAGGTAAAAAAAACACTGATTTAAATGATTACTTAAAGGGATAGTAATGTTTCATAATAAAAGCAGCTCTAATTAATCATCATAGTATTTGGACTTTGGAGAGTGTTATTTCAGTTCTGTCAGAGTTGTAGTACAAGAGTAATTCAATGACAAAGTGTCCCCCTCCCACCCCTTTTACTGATGTAACACTGCTCAGCCAGATCAGAAGGGAGGTGCCCAGGTAGACTGCAGAGAGGGACAATCTTCAATTAAGATAAGGGAAAAACCTGAAAAACTTGTCAAGGGGGGCAGGGCTTTCATTGTTCTCATAGGAAGAAGATTGTCCCCTTCTGTTATCTGTCTGGTCTATGGACTGGATTCCACGTCTGAGAAGAGATGGCTTACACTAGGTAAAAGGGGCGGGAGGGGAAACTTTGCTTGTGAATATCTCTCAAATCATAAAGGTTTGAGAGATAAGACATATAATTCTTCATGTTTTTTTAATGCCTACAAAATAAAATAAAGTTAAAACGAAGTATTACTATCTCTTTAACCCCTTAATGACCGTGTGCCGTGCTATGACCATCACACGGTTTTTGCGGACCAGTGACGGTCATAGCACGTCACGTACATTTTACTTACAGCGCTCCTCCGGGACCACTGTAAGAAAAAACGGGGAGTGAGCTTAACCGTCCCAAGACTGGAGCGTTCTCTCTCAGTCCCCAGTGCAGCGAGCCGGTACGCGTCACAGGTCACATGTGCCAGCATGTCAGAATCTTCAAAGCGGTCCTTAAGGGAAGGCTACTTCCCAGGACTGCGGAAGCCAAGGGGTTAAAGTGGACATGCCCCCTTGAATTCAAGACTGCATATTAAAAACTCCAGTAAAGTCAGCACATGTATCACACTAGGCAAACAACCAGTAGATGCACAATTTAGGAAATATTGTTACTTTTATTTCTGTATTAGTGTAAAAGCCCATGTACACGTGCCAAGGTCCGGGTAATGTTAACCCTTTGAGTGCCAGAGGGGTACGCAACGCATTGCTTTGCAATGCATTGCATACCCCTCTGGCACTCAAAGGGTTAAGAGGCCACTACCTCACTGCTCCACGCGTTGCAGTCTTGCGTCGCATAACTCACTCCATGCAATCATGCTCAGTAGAGACTGCCCGAACGGGGATAGTCTTTACTGCACATGACTGCATCGTGACAAACATCCTAGTGAATTATTATATAGGATATGATCTCTTTGGGTGTCGTACAATATGCTAATTATACTTCCAGTGTTGTTTCAAATGCTAGTTAAGCTCTGTGTTGCACTGAGAGATTTTCATGCTCATTTGTTCCGAAATAAAGATATTGGTATTTCCTAAACTATACATCTGCTGGACTTTTGGCTAATATAAGGCATATGTAGTTTGGATGAAGTTTTTGGAATATACAAACTTAAATTCAATGTGACAGCTCCACTTTAATTTTAAATAGAACTAAAACTTTCTATATATTGTATTATCTCTATCTTTTATACAATAAATAGTTTTTGAGAACTCAATCTTTACTTGATGATGGCAATTTATGCTAACACATGGAAAAGCATGATAATTAGTTTCTTTGTCAGGCCAAATTTACTACCCACTGTAATATTGGAAACACAGCCATTGTGTGGCTTCTGCCTGGGTTCACATATTGTATAGAAGATGTTGGTAACTTTGACCCAGGGCAGAAACTAATTAGCATACCATGATTCATCAGAATCAAATTATATTTATACAAGCGACATCACTTTATCACTATTGTCTATGCAAAAGCGGGCTGGATAAAATGTTCACACAATGACTACCACATTTAAGGATTTAGTCCAATATAGCATACTGTTACTTGGCTACATCCTCCTCTATAATAATTAGCTAAATCGTGTGTAACGCCGTGACATGCGCAGTAGACACTGCTGCGCGTGCTGTAGTCATGCGCAGTAGAGACTGCACGCGGAGCGCCCAGCTCTGTATCAGCCGCGGCGCGGGCAGTCTCTACTGTGCGTGACTGCCCCACGACCGGGTGGCAGTGGCACTGTGGCCCGTGTAACGGGCTGTTCAACTAGTTTAATATAAAATGCAGGTAAGTTGTAGGGGGGCTGATTGGCATGGAAGTCTATAGGTTGGCTGTGTTAATCATTAACAAGAGTGATATAAGAGATGTAATGAACAAGACAATCTTAAAAAAAATAAAAAGGATTGTGCAGGTACTAGCGAATTTTCAGTTGACTCAAACTACTCATCCCAGCAAGTAAACACCTTCTAATAACCACTCCCCACTTATCTTACCATGCTAAGAAAATCTTCATGACCCCTATGAATTTAACTCTGGTGCCCATCTATGTAGATAAACCACACTCACAGTACAAGATAAAACAGGTGCAGATGTATGTAATTGACATTTCAGCCCATCTTGGGCCTTTATCAAGATAAATATTCACACAGATGTGATGACTTTTGACTGTGATAAAACTAAAAATAACAGATGAGAGTTGATACTCTATAAGCCATAGAGATACAGGAGGTGAGTATAGTCAAGTTGATACCTTTATTGGCTAACTAAGCTGATTTAGGATGCAAGCTTTCAAGACCTTAGGTCTCTTCCTCAGACATGTTATACAGATAAATATGAAAACACTCTTATATACAAGTACACATCACATTGTTTATAATGGAAATCAGATAAGAAAGCTCAATCCAGATACTGATTCTTTGATCAGTCAATGGTAGAGGAGAGTGATATAAATTGCAGTCTTCCTCTGAGGTCTGCAACAACAGCCCCACGACGACAGTCCTACCTGGATTGTAAATACCTTTTACTCCACAGAGGAATACTGCAATTTATATCTCTCTCCTCTACCACTGACTGATCAAAGAACTGGGGTCTGGACTGAGCTTTCTTATCTGATTTCCACTATAAACAATGCAATGTGTACTTGTACATAAGAGAGATGTTTTCATATTTATCTGTACAACATGCCTGAGGAAGAGACCTAAGAGGTCTTGAAAGCTTACATCCTAAATATGTTTAGTTATAAAGGTATCAACTTGACTTTATTAAACTAAAAATAGGGACAGTCCCACTCTCTGGTTTATCCCTTTGTGTTTTACCATTTCCATCAGAAAAAACATCTTTTTTTTTTGCTTTAAATGAGTTGTTTATACCTATTTGTTGCCCTATCATCTATCCCAATTTGGTGTAAAACCTTAAACTTTAATATGTTACTGCTATTGTCATGCTCATGTAAATAGAACTTGCATAGAAAACAGGTGACATTTTTTTTCTATTGAGGCCCTTATCTTTTCTACACGTTCCCCAAAACAAGCTTGATTTTGTTCCCAATATATTGTAATCCACAGTCGAAGCTTATCGTGGTTGGGTATAAAGACTCTATTGCTTTAGCGAAAAGAGGGGTAAGTGATAATATATATTTCTTATATACAATCATAAGTCCATCAAACCTGGGCTTTTACCCAATGGAATTTGTTAAATAACCGTATCAATCTATTCATGGGACATTTATCAATTTCAATTCAATTGTTCAATTTCCTCTGTAGTAGTTTAGGCATACTGAAATTTGACCTATATTGTGGATTATATAGCCTATTTTTGACTCACTTACAAAGAACTAAACTTGTTTCGAATGGCAGTTCTACATTAAAGGGATAGTAATGTTTCAAAATAAAAGCAGCTCCAATTAATCTTTGTAGCATTTGGGCCTTGTGGAATGTTTTTTAAATACTGTCAGACTTGTAGTTCAAGAGTAATTGAATGATAAAGTATCCCCCTCCCGCCCCATTTACCTAGTGTAAGACGGCTTCCCTCAGATCTGTCTTAAGGCAAGATAGCTCGCAGCAAGGGACAATCTTCTTACTGTGAGAACAATGAAAACCCTGCCCCCCTGACAGGATTTTCAGGTTTTTTCTTATGATCACTGAAGATTGTCCCTCTCTGCAATCCATCCGGACAGTCCTGCTGCTCTGAGGTGAGCAGTGTTACATCAGTAAAAGGGACGGTAGGGGGATACTTTATCATTGAATTACTCTTGTACTACAACTCTGACAGTAGTAAAATAACACTCTCCATGGCCCAAATACTATGAAGATTAATTAGAGCTGCTTTAATTGTGAAACATTACTATCCCTTTAAAGGAATAGTAATACTTAATATTTAAAATATAGTATATAATAAAGTGTTTAGCCCCCTGAATAAAACAAGGGTACTCCCACTGATGAGATGTTATTACTTCTCAAACTTGAATATTTTAGGTGCAGTATAAAAGTGGCCTGACATTCTACAGTGGTGCTGTTGTTACATCATACTATGGACAGCTCTGGTCAGTTGACCATAAACTTCCATAAGATGGTGTAGCAGCAGCACCACTGTACGATTTCAGGCCACTGCGATACTACACCTAAAAAAAAATCAAGTTTGAGCGGCAATAACTTGTGAATTAAACACCTCTCATCAGTGGGAGTATCCTTGTTTTACATAGTGGGATGAACCCTACTACATTTTTTTTATACATTTTAAGTATCATTATTCCTTTAAATTGCATCTTGGCATGGAATCCTTTACATCTATATCAATCATTGTTACAACCTGCTCTTTCTTGTGATAACACATTTCACTTTCCTATTTGTCTTAGTTTAATACAACTCCTTTCTCAAAGGGTCAGGTACCTTGTTGAAACCCAAATGTTCTTGTGTGATGTTCTCTAAAGAAAGGTATTAGGACACTTCCTTCTGTAGTGGAGTATTGCTCTAGGTAATTGTGTATTGTTCTGCTGATCAAATGTAGTGTTATTTACTCTTCTGTTCTTGTGCAATGGTGTATTTCTCTGCTGATTTCATACACTGGTATGCTGCTCCATTGGACTCTTGCATTAGAGTATTGTGCTGCTGGTCTTGTATAATGCTGCATTGCTCTGCTAGTCTCATGTGATAATGTATTGCTTACCTAAACTTATGGAACGCAGTATTGTTTTCCTGGTCTCATGCAATAGTGTATTATATCGCTGGTCTCATGTATTACTGTTTTGCTCTACTGGATTCATATTTTTTTGCTCTGCTGGTTTCATATTTTGTATTGTTCTGCTGATCACATGTAATGTTATATTGCTCTTCTGGTCTTGTGCAATGATATATTGCTCTGCTGATTTCAGACATTGGTATGATGCTCTTCTAGAATATTGAAGTAGTGTATTGTACTTAGTAACATACATAGTAGGTGGAATAAAGACACAAGTCCACCAAGTTCAACCTTCTTCTCATACCCCAGTAATTATATAGCTTTCCTGCTACCAAATATGTTAGTCTTTATCAGACCTTCCTGATCTGCCAGCTAATAAACAGTATAACTCTGTATGTTCCCTTTGGAAATAAATGTATCTAATCTCCTCTTGAATGTATCCATTGTATCTGCCATAAGCACCTCCTTGGGCAAAGAATTCCACAATTTAACAGACCTCACTTTAAAAAAACCCTTCCTCTGCTGAAGTCTAAACCTCCTTTCCTCTAATCTCAAGGGGTGTCCCCTGGTCACCTGATCAGGCCTTGGAATAAATATCTCACCACAGAGATGGGCAGCACAGTGGATCAGTGGTTAGCAAAGTTGCCTTGCAGTGCTGGGGTCCTGGGTTCAAATCCCACCAAGGACAACATCTGCAATGAGTTTGTATGTTCTCACCATGTTTGCATGGGTTTCCTCCGGGTACTCCGGTTTCCTCCCACACTCCAAAAACATACTGATAGGTGAATTTAGATTGTGAGCCCCAGTGGGGACAGGAACCAATATGAGTGTAAAGCGCTGTGGAATCTCTGTGTGCGCTATATAAATAAAGGATTATTATTATTATCCTTGTATTGACCTCTCATATATTTGTACAATGTGATAAGGTCTCCTCTTAGTCTTCTTTTCTCTAGAGTTTGTCTAGTCGTTCCTCATATGTCATACTACTGTTCTTGTGTAATGCTGCATTACTTTGCTGGTCTCATGTGACAATGTATTGCTTATTTAAATGCATAGAATGCAGTATTGTTCTCCTGGTCTCATGCAATACTCTATTATATTGATGGTCTCATGTATTGCTGTTTTGCTCTGCTGGATTCATGTCATTTTTTTTCACTCTGCTGGTTTCATATAATTGTTTATTGTTCTGCTGGTCTTCTGTAATCTTGAATTAAAACAAGTAAAAGTTCATCAACCTGGTATTATCTTGCTGGAAAACAACCCTTCAGTAGTTGATGTTTGCTTCATTTTGAAATTAGATGAAAATATTTAGAAAAAGTAAACTCATGCAAAGAAATGACAAACATGAAAGAATTATTTGGAGTCGAAACACATTTGGAAGTATAATGAAATATGCTGCAAGCAATTGGCAGATGTGTTGTCAATTAATGTTTCTGAATAATACATAAGTACATTTTGCTTTTGCCAGTTTTTTCACTCAGCTATAGTAGTCTCAACAACTATAATAGTCATTAATGTATGGTGTATAAAATTGACATCTGCATAGCTGAGAAACTCAGTGTCACAATCTGTCAGTAGTTTGAGCCATATTTACTTAAATTAACTGATCCCTGAATGAGGATGTTGCTGTTTAGTAATTCCCTATAAAAACATTGTGAGAGATGAAAAACTAACTCACTAGCTTGATACAAAACAAAATGCCTTCCTCGCTTATATGTCAGTATATGACTGATATATTATTTTTATCTATTGTAAATTATTTGTGTGTCATTATTATAGTGATTATCCATCACTGAGCCATTTCAGAGTAGTCTAAGAAGAGCTTGGGGGCATATGGGGGTAAATAATAAATGGTGTAACTGAATCCTCGAAAGGTATCCAAAGCATTGTTAAGCAATGCATCAGACCATTTATATAAATGGAAATATGGGAAATTTTCATTTGTTCCATATGGATCAACTGTTTTTTTTCAGAATTAGTCCACTTCTACAGAGCAATAAACTTTTTTTAAGAACTGAAATTGTCAGGAAGTGAATTACAGTGTGGTTACCTCCTGAAAGTTCTAACTGACAGGAAGTGTTGACTTCGAAGTTTCTATCACATTCTATGGAGAACTTTTTCTCAGTGACTTTCCTCTGAAATAGAATGTAACTGAATAACTAATTGGAATCTGACCATTAGAGGGCATTCTTAATGTCAAAAACCAAGAGTTTAAACTGTAATGACTGAATCTATTCATCTCTTGAGAGTGGAAGTACCAGTGTTTTACTCAGCAGGAAAATCCCAACAATATATATTATTTCATGACAAAAACGTACTGCTCCTTCAACAGTGGAAATTGTCCTGTTTGATGCACTTGGTTTGCGTAACAATTACTTGTCTTGGGCATGATTTGTGGAATTAAAACTGGAGGTAATAATGAATTTTTTTAAAACATATGGGGAGTATAAAAACCATTCTTAGCATGTGTTTAAGAACTGACCCTAGAAAATGTGCTGATGGGAATGTGTTTTTTTCACATAGATATCTAATAATCAGCATCCTGTATATTTCCATTAATGTGGAGGTAATATTTAAGATACAAAAATATATATATTGAATTGTTTTATTTAAAAGTTACTTCAGCAGTATCTCAATGGCATGAAAATTTACAGTGACGCTAATGCTACATGATCCTAGGGAGGTATGTTCAACTGACCAGAGCTGTACATAGGATCTTGTATCAACAGCACCACTGTACAATTTCAGGCCGTTGAGATACTGCATCTAAAAAATGCAAATGTGAGCTGCAGTAACATTTGTATAAAATATGTATTAGCCATGGGAGCACCTTTGTTTTACCCAGGTGGATAAACCCTACAATGCAGATTTTTTTTTTTTTAATTAAGTATTACTATCAATTTAAGAACAGGTTACACCTGACATTAAGATTTAACCACCAAAACTGTCTTATTTTAGGTGCAGCTGGCGAATTTTATTATACCCGAATTGTGACACAATTATTTGGACAATACGATTTCTACACTTTTCAGAAGAGTCAGCTGATTAGAACATGTCTGTAACCCTTTCAGTGCCAGAAGGGTATGCAATGTATTGCTCTCTGGCATAGAAAGGGGTAAATGATTATACATATCCTTATTTTGCTTTAAGACAATTTTTCAGACACTTGCATTAATACACCAGTTTTATACAACCCTTCATTAGACATTATGTATATGTGTGTGTGTATTTATATATTACAAAAGTTTTAGGCAGGTGTGAAAAATAGACAGGTTAATAGTTTATATTTCTCAAAATGTATAGTGAGTGAACAGAATAAAAATCTAAATCAAATCAATATTTGGTGTGACCAACCTTTGCCTTCAAAACAGCATCAGTTCTTCTAGGTACACTTACACAAACTCAGGGATTTTGTAGGCATATAGTCAGATGTATGATTAAACAGTCATACCAAATAGGTGCTAATGATCATCAATGTAATATGTAGGTTGAAACATAATCATTACCTAAAACAGAAACAGCTGTGTAGAAGGAATAAAACTGGATGAGGAGCAGCCAAACTCAGCTAACACGGTGAGGTTGCTTAAGACAATGTAATTTCCAAAAGTCATTCACCATGGCAAGAGTGAACATAGCAACAAGACAGAAGGAAGTTATACTTCATCAAGGTCTCTCCCAGGCAGAAATTTCAAGGCAAACTGGGATTTCCAGATATGCTGTCCAAGCTGTTTTGAAGAAGCACAAAGAAACAGGCAAATCTGAGGACCGATGATGCAGTGGTCAGCCAAGGAAACTTAGTGCAGCAGATGAAAGACACATCACGCTTACTTCCCTTCGTAATCGGAAGATGTCCATCAGAGCCATCAGCTCAGAACTGTCAAAAAACAATGGGATCCTGGTACACCCATCTATTGTCCGGAAAAGCCTGGTGAGAATTGGTCTTCATGGAAGACTTGCAGCGCCAACGTGGAAATAAGGCCAAGCGATTCAACTATGCATGAAAACACAGGAACTGAGGTGCAAAAAAATGGCAGCAAGTGCTCTGGACTGGTGAGTCAAAATTTTATATATTTGGCTGTAGTAGAAGGCAGCTTGTTCACCAAAGGGCTGGAGAGCGGTACAAGAATGAGTGTCTGCAGGGAACAGTGAAGCAAGGTGGAGGTACCTTGCAAGTTTGTGGCTGCATTTCTGCAAATGGAGTTGGGGACTTAGTCAGAATGCTGAGAAGTACAGGCATATACATATCCATCATGCAATTCCATCAGGGAGGCATCTGATTGGGCCAAAATTTATTCTGCAGCATGACAATGACCGCAAACAGCCAAGGTCATTAAGAACTATCTTCAGTGTAAAGAAGAACAAGGAATCCTGGAAGTGATGGTATGGCCCCCACAGAGGCCTGATCTCAACATCATTGAGTCTTTCTGGGATTAAATGAAGAGAGAGAAGCAAGTGAGGTGCTAAAATCCACAGAAGAACTGTGGTTAGTTCTCCAAGATGTTTGGGACAACCTAGCTGCCGAGTTCCTTAAAAAAATGTGTGCAAGTCTACCTAGAAGAATTGATGCTGTTTTGAAGGCAAAGTCACACCAAATATTGATTTGATTTACATTTTTCTTCTGTTCACTCACTATACATTTTGTTAATTAATAAATATAAACTATTAACATGTCTATTTTTGAAAGCATTCTTACTTTACAGCATTTTTTCACACCTGCCTTAAACTTTTTCACAGTAGTGTATGTGTATGTAATTATCATCTTCTTCAGGCTTTGTCGATTCACTGTAGGATGAAGGCCTCCTCAGCAAGTTTCCAATAACGTTGGTCCTGTGTTGCCACTGTGTACCAACAAATTTGGTGATTTCATCGAACCCATCTTGTCTTTAATCTTCTTCTTTAAGAAGCAGATTTTTAAAGTGTTTAAGTCAAAAGGGTCAAATGTATCATTTGAAAAATATAAAGAATGTAATACAATCTGCAAACAAGCAATCAGGCTTACTAAAATTGAAAATGAGAGAAGTATTACAAAGGAGAGCAAGAAAAACCCTAAGCAGTTCTACAGTTATATAAATAACAAAAAAATCAAGGCTGATACTGGTCCTCTTAAAGGGATAGTATTTCAAGTTTGTGCTGTTATAATTTTTTAATAAAATATCTGCCAGCAGTGGGAGTACTCTAATTTTATTTGGGGACATAAACCCTACAACATATATTTTTTTAAACCTTAAGTATCACTTTCCCTTTAAGGCTGAGACAGGTGAATTGATTAGTGAGGCTAAGGCTATGGCTGATACCTTAAACATTCT
Organism: Rhinophrynus dorsalis; assembly: GCA_037306005.1. NCBI lineage: Eukaryota > Metazoa > Chordata > Amphibia > Anura > Rhinophrynidae > Rhinophrynus > Rhinophrynus dorsalis. Next base: position 471,211,725 of record CM074723.1, read on the forward strand.
TTTCTTATATATATACTGTATATAATGGAAGCAAACAGGCAAAATCACAGAATTTCTACCATCCTTCCATGTATATGACATTCTGAGTCCCAAAGTCACTGGAAAAGGTTATGATGAATAAAGCGTCTGGAACTTATGCTATATACTCAAGGGTACTCAAGAAGCTTAGTTCAGTAATAACAAGACTGTTATACTTAATATTTATTGATCCACCGTTATCAGGCATAGTGCCCTGCAATTGGAGGAAAGCTTATATAGTACTATTGTTCAAAATGGGGGCAAGATCCAAGTCGGGAAAGTATGGACCTGTGAGCTTGACTTCCATAGAGTGTAAGATATTAGAAGGGTTACTAACTGACAGTATTCAGATCTACCTCAAGGACAACAATATTATTAGTAGGAGCCAGCATGGTGTTATGAAGAATAGATTATGTCAAACAAAATAACTTGCATTTTATGAAAGTGTAAATAGTAATTTGGACAAGGGAATTGCTGTTGATATAGTATAATTGGATTTTGCAAAAGCCTTTGATACAGTGCCTCACAACATGTTACTGGATAAATTAAAAGGTTTTGGTTTGGGAGGTGATATCTATGTATGGCTAGAGAACTGGTTAAATGATAGAGGGCAGAGAGTTGTTATAAATGGAACCTTCTCTATTTGGTCTGAAGTTGTAAGTGGGTTACTACAGGGTTTAATTTATTAATGATCTAGAAGTGGCAATTGAAAGTAATGTCTCAATCTCTGCTGATGACACTAAGCGGTGTAAGGTAAAACGCACAGAGCAGGATGTTTTTTCTCTGCAGTAGGATTTACATAGAGTGAGTGAATGGGCAGAAAAGTGGCAGATGATATTTAATGTAGATAAGTGTAAGGTTATGCATTTGGGCTGTAGAAACAAATTCTACATATGTAAATACTAAATGTGAAACTACTTGAGGAATCCTCATTCAAGAAAGATTTAGGAGAACTGATAGATGATAAACTTCACAGCAGTGTATAGAGTCACTCAGCCACTGCAAGAGCAAATAGGGTACTAGCCTGCATAAAAAGGGATATAGATGCACAAGATGTAAACGTAATTCTACCTCAATATAAATCTTTTGTAATGCATTGTCTAGAATATGGAGTACAGATAGTTTTGGGCGCCAGTTCTTAAAAAATACATTATGGAACTGAAAAAAGTGCAGAGACGTGCGGCAAAACTGATAAAGGGATTGGAGGATCTGAGTTATAAAGAGAGACTAGCCAAACTGGGTTTGTTTACATTACAGAAGAGACGTCTAAGGGGTGATATGATTACCAATTACAAATATATTCAGGGTCAATACAAAGATCTTTCTCTCAAAGAGCAGAGCTAAGATACTGTAACTGCTTTAAATAAAAATAACGGATACCTATCTAGCACAAAACAATATTGAAAGTTACAGCAGATGATCTCCAATCAGATAGGATTTTGACCCTGGGAAATATCTGATTTATATATGGAGTCAGGAATGATTTTTTTTAACCCCTTAACGACCTTTGACGGTCATACTGCGTCATGGGTCGATCTGACTTAACGACCCATGACGTACTATGACTGTCATGAAATTCCGGACTTCCCCCGTGGCTGCACGCCGTTCCAGGAGTCCGGAACCAGAATTTTAAAAAAAAGCTCTGTGGTCGTTAAGTGACCGCGACGCTCCGATCGGCCGGTCGTTAAGGGGTTAACCACTTGGGGCTTAATTGGAAATGGATTCAATTTTTTTTTTTTTTTTTTGCCTTCCTCTGGATCAACAGGGAGGCTTTGGCATGAGCTGGACTTGATGGATGCAGGTCTTTTTTCAGCCTCATCACCTATGTTATGTTACTATAACAACTTAACCAAAAGAAACATGGTCGCCTCTCTCTATTCCACACAAAGTTTGTAAAACATGTTTCATATCCCTCAAATCACTATGGTGTCAGGTCGCCAAATGTAGCTAAACATTTTCCCACTTACCCATAGTTTTCATTAAAGGGATAGTAATACGTTGTTTTATCTTTATTTTATTTTGTAGGCATTAAAAAAAACATGAAGAATGATATAAGTCTTATCTCTCAAACCTTTATGGTTTAAGAGATATTCACAAGCAAAGTATCCCCCCCCGTTCAGCCAGAGCAGAAGGGAGGTGCCCAGGTAGACTGCAGAGAGGGACAATCTTCAATTAAGATAAGGGAAAAACCTGAAAAACTTGTCAAGGGGGGCAGGGCTTTCATTGTTCTCATAGGAAGAAGATTGTCCCCTGCTGTTATCTGTCTGGTCTATGGACTGGATTCCACATCTGAGAAGAGATGGCTTACACTAGGTAAAAGGGGCGGGAGGGGAAACTTTGCGTGTGAATATCTCTTAAACCATAAAGGTTTGAGAGATAAGACTTATATCGTTCTTCATGTTTTTTTAATGCCTACAAAATAAAATAAAGTTAAAACGAAGTATTACTATCCCTTTAAGTGAACCTATACCAGAGACTATAAGTCTACCTGCCGGGGTAGTCATTGACTTATGAATTTTTGGTAAATAGAGAAGTATAGATGCTATTAACTGAATTCTTCAATCAAATGTCTGCCTCACATCTAAAGTGAGCCCCCAAATGTAAAACTCAATCAATGACCATTTGAGTCCCATAGAACTTGGTATTGTGCACGTTTATCTGGGAGGACACTGTCTCATCATCACTAAGCGGTCACATCACTATGATATCACATGATATTAGGTACTGGAACGGAAGCTAAGGACGCAGAGTTGTCCTTTCCCATCATACTGGGTTTCCCTCTCTTTGAAGCGGCTACAATTGGGTAGCTGTTCCAGTCTTGTAGAGCAGAGTTCCTAGGAATAGGAGTCAAAATGCAGACTTTAAACCATTCCTGCAGTAAAACACACCACACAGGTTTATTCCAAAAATGAATACTGACTTTTATTGGAAGTGTCATGGTTTATGGCTGATAGGTAAAGCATTCAACAGATAAGAATCAATGAGGGCAAATGTTTGATATGAGAGAGAGCTGTCAACACAAAAGAAGCTAAGAGAAGAATGTAATTCGCTGATTATATTTGATGGGATTGGGTATAGCAGGAGTTAAAGGGATAGTAATACTTTATTATTACTATCCCTCATATTTTAGGTATTTGCAAAATAAGTTAATAGCCCCCAGGTTCATCTCTCAAACCTTTTGGTTTGAGAGATAACCGAAGGCAAAGTTCCCCCTCCCTCCCCCTTCCCTGAAGTCAGTGTTGTGCTGACTGCAGGGGAAGTCTGTCGTACGACAGGCTTGCGGCTCTGCAGCTGAGCCGAGATCCCGTTAGTGAAGAAGAATTATTTCACTGAAATGGTCTTCTACATGTGCTTGGTTTGTGATTGGTTTGCAAGCACATGTAGAAGACCATTTCAGTCAAATAATTCATGGTCACTAATGTGACTGCGGCTCTGCTGCAGAGCCACATGATGAAAGACAGACCGGATATCCCTGCAGTCAGCACAACACTGACTTCAGGGAAGGGGGAGGGAGGGGGGAACTTTGCCTTTGGTTATCTCTCAAACCATAAAGGTCTGAGAAATGAACCTGGGGGCAATTAACTTATTTTGCAAAAACCTACAATATGAGGGATAGTAATAATAAAGTATTACCATCCCTTTAAGAGTAGAAATGTTGGAAGGGATAGTGAAGAGAAGGGTATTGAATTACAGAAGCAGGAAGAGAAAGGAAGACCAGAGAGAAGAAGTTTACAGTAGTCTGTGAAGGATAGGATGAGTGCTTGTGTAAGAATTTTAGCTGTGAAGGAACAGAGGAAGGGACATATTTTTGCTATTTTACACAAGAGGCAGCGTCATGATTTGGCAATAGCATAAACATGAGGAGAGAATGAGAGTGCAGCATCAATTATCACTCCTAGGCACCGTGCTTCTGATACAGGATTTATGGTTGTTTCTTATACTGTCACCTGAAAGGGCATTACTGGGCCATGTTTAGGTGGGATGCGGAGTAGCTCGGTTTTGGACATTTTGCGTTTGAGGTGCCTATGAGAGGCAATCTGATTTTAGGCTGAATATTAGGAGTCAGTCAATGTGAAAATAAATAAAGTTGGATGTCATCTGCATAAAGGTGATATTTGAGTCTAAATGAGTTACTAAGTTCACCAATTGTTATTGTGTATAGAGAGAACAGAAGTGGTCCTAGAACAGAACCTTGTGGAACACAGAGAGGTAGACAGGAGAAACTGAAGGATTGATTAGCCAGTTCAAGGCTAAGTTATGGATGACTAAGGAGTAAAGAACTTGGAGGAGAGCATGACTGACAGTGTCAAGCAGCTGAGATCAAGCCGGATAATTATTGAATAGTGACCTCAGATGTCTAATATGGTGACAAATAGATTGTTTAGTTTTCTTCTTCTGTATTGTTTGCTGCTTTAGATATCTTCCACTTTGGTCCCTTTCTTCCATCTCTTCCTCTCCTGGCTCTCCTGTGTTTCTCCTCCTGTTTTTGAACTTGGCCAATTTCATCTTTGATTGTGGATTGATGTATTCCTTTTCTTACGATTTCTCCACAAATCCCTTGGCCACATAGATCTCTCTCTTTGACTGGATAAAAAAGAAGATGAGGCAATTGAAGGACCTGCTATTGAAAACATGGAAACAAAGCTCATATCTACATCTGTTGTATTCAGTTCTGTGTTAGAAATCAAACTCTTTTCATTCTTGATGGTTATTTCAATATAGCTTTATTCTCATTCATAGTACATTTCCTCAATGGAAATTTTTTTCAGCTATATATACCATCAGTGTCATAATTATGCTTATCTTGTAAGAACTTCTTTTACAGTTCCATAACTGTATCTACTAGCTTTTGTGGTCTGACAGCTTCTTTTCTAGATCATTATATTTGGACAATTCTGTTGTAAGGTTACATCATCCTGTTTCTTCTTGATTTCCATCTGTAACTTTGTCAGCATATCTTGCTTATAGTTGATGAGGCTGAAGAAACACATGTATCCATCAAGTCCAGTCCATGCCAAATCACCCTTGTTGATCCAGAAGAAGGCAAAAAACAAACAAAAAAAAACATTGAAGCCATTTCCAATTAAGCCCCAAGTGGGTAAAAAATCCTTCCTGACTCCAAATGGTAGTCATATATGTCCCAGGATCAACACTCTATCTGCTTTGAAGCCAACTGTTATAATTCTCAATATTGTTCTGTGCTAGATAGGTATCCATTGCTTTTTGAAAGCACTTACAGTATCTGCAAGCACAGATCCCGAGGCAAAGAATTTCATAATTTTACTTCTCTTACTGTAAAAACTCCCTGTCTTTGTTTTATTTGAAACTGCATTTGCTCTCGTTACATAAAGTTTTAGAACAATCTGTATGTACTTTATTCCACTTCTTTATAAAGGATACATCATCCCTTATGAAAGTTGTAATCCTTTTGACTGTAGGATCACTTGAATAAGTGTTGTGAATGCAAAACACGTTGATGTGGAGTGGAAGGTAGAGATCGGTGGACCTGGGCTTCATGTTTTAATATTTGATGTCTCAGTGATGTTACATACATTTTTCTATATGTGAATAAACTTTATTGTTTTTATCTGTATCACTTGATTGATGTTGTTTAACTGATAATACAGTTCTTACATTTTGTCTGCAAGGCACCCTAAGTACCCTCAGCTTCATATCCCATTCCTCACATGATCCCTCCCACAGTCTCATCATGACACACAAAATACTTCAGCCTCATTGTAGGAAAGAGATGAAAAGCACTACAAAGCAAACAAAACAAAAAAATAAGATAATAACTGATGCACACTGAAAAACACCCATCTCGGGTTTTAAGGTCCTAGGAAGTCCTGGCTCCTTTGTAGCACTGATATTTCATGTCCCCTCACTGAGTCCCTTTGAGCCTGAATGTTGTTTTTTCAATGTAAACCGTGACAGATGGTCCGATATCAAGTCCACATCTAAAATGGTTGCAACCTTGGAGTCTTAAGATTCAGATGGTGACCCACAGCATTGCATATTATGGATAGCAAGGGTCATAAAACAGTCACTGAATTATCACTGGGGGAGACTTGCATGGAGAATGGAGCTGAACCAGGACAACAAAAGTAAATGTGATCTATATCCCATATGCATTTGTGGACCTCTGTGTGCTCCCTCAGGGGTTCAAAATGAGTGGTACAATGCAGAAAATCCACTGTTCCTTATTAACATCAGCCTGACTGTGTTGTAATGAGACTCTAGTGCTGTACCTGTGGGCAAAGTGTTATTTCATGCTACAGAAACATTATCCTTTATGATTCTATATAACAAGCTGATATACAGTTTTGTCAGTTTAGCTTGCTGTAGTGGAATTAGCTGACACTATGATCCCTCAATGGGTGGTGTAAAGGCTGGCTGTCAGACCTTGTAAGGGCTAATAGCAAATTAAAGAGCAATTAACCTTCCTTTGGAATCTGTCCTTTCTGTCTTACAAATTGTATTGCCTGTTAGGAATGTCTAATTCTCTATTAATCCATGCTCATTAATAACTGAAATTTGTCACAGCATAGAAGAAAGACTTATAGCAGTTAGAGTTATAAAAATAAATTTAATGACAATTAATTTCCAGGAAATCTTCCCTGAGAGGGCGCTCACTGTTGTCAAGTTCACAGCTTTTTCAAAGCTTATGAATTATAGGACTGAAAAAGGAACCCAAACAGGTCTCAAGTGCTCCGGAGACACTTCAAAGGAAATACTTCAATGCCTCTAGCTCAAAGGTGTCACAACCACAAACACCTCCACCACAACGTAGAATTGGTAATATCACTTTAAATTTTGAGCTTGGCACTTATGAAGTCTTCTCAGCCTTTTAACATATATAAAAGAGAATTGTCACGGGCACCCAGGAATGCTCAGAACTCAGTACGGTAATATAATGCAAAATGTTTCTTAGAATAAATCACAGCGATAAATAAGTGGTACAACAAGCAAAGGGTTACTAGCTGGTGACACTACTATCAGAAATAGTAGGCCTCTCGCTAGACCACAATGTGAGAGACTGAGCCGAAGCCCCTGTTAGTCTCAGCAGGAAAAAGGAATTCCAGCTCTTGATCCGTGGACTGGAACACTGGAACAGGCGACCACTGTGAACACTGGCTCAGCAATCTTGATCCGATGAACATGAACACAAGGACTGCTGGACTGGAGAACTGACCCACGTCTGCAATCAGTCAAACCAGCAACACCACACCTTTGCAGCAACCCGGTGACCCATGCCTGCAGTCACCGCTAAGAGACCCTGTGACTCTGCCTGCAGTCACTATATCGGACCCCAGTGATTCACTCCTGCAGTCACATATAAAGACCCTGTGACTCTGCCTGCAGTCACTATATCGGACCCCTGTGACTCACTCCTGCAGTCACATATAAAGACCCTGTGGTTCTGCCTGCAGTCACTATATCGGACCCCTGTGACTCACTCCTGCAGTCACATATAAAGACCCTGTGGTTCTGCCTGCAGTCACTATATCGGACCCCTGTGACTCACGCCTGCAGTCACTACACCAGACCCTGTGACTCTGCCTGCAGTCACTATATCGGACCCCTGTGACTCACTCCTGCAGTCACATATAAAGACCCTGTGGTTCTGCCTGCAGTCACTATATCGGACCCCTGTGACTCATGCCTGCAGTCACATATCAAAACCCTGTGGCTCACGCCTGCAGCCACCACACGAGACCCTGTGACTCACGCCTGCAGTCACTATACCAGACCCTGTGACTCACGCCTGAAGTCACTATTTCGAGACCCTGTGACTCACGCCTGCAGTCACCAATCAGACCCTCTGTCCACAACAGTGGTCTGTCTTAAGCCAATAGCACAAATCGATCACAGTAAGGGGTACTCGTGATCACTGGGTCATACACAGAGAGGGTTCTCGTACTTAGCTGGGTCATACACAGAGAGTGTTCTCTTACTTATCTGGGTCATACACAGAAAGGGTTCTCTTACTTATCTGGGTCATACACAGTGCGGGTTCTCATAAATAGCCAGGTCATACACAGAGTGGGTTTTTGTAGATAGCCAGGTCACACACACAGAGCCCAAGTACTTCACCTAATAACAACAATGCAAGGGCGAATGAGTCAGGAGTCAGTCTGCCTTTTAAACCCCTCCACAGGAAGTAGGAGGAACAGCTCAGAGGGAGGAAGTAGGAAGTAGGTAGGAGGAGACTACAGGAAACAAACAGATAAAACAGAGGCCTGCTGCATGCTTGAAGCCTCGCGCCTGTAGATGACGCTGAAGTCAAGGTAAGCTGTAAAATGTAACAGGAATATACACAGTATCTCAATCTCTATAAGATATAAATCTAAATGGGGGGCATATCTCATAAAGGAAATTAAAACATCAATATTACATACAAAAACACAAATGAATCCAAAATAAGTTCAAAATAAATTCAAAATATTTTTATTACAAACTCATACAAATGACATACAATAAAATACACAAAAATCATATTTAAATTTAATGCAAGGAGTGTCTATACCAATATCTCCCATCATTAACGACACTGATTTAGCCATAAACAGGTTAAAAAAACAAAATTTAAAACACAGGAATTATCTCACAATTAAATAATACTGGGCTACGAAAAATATAGATTAATTCCATTCACCCAAGAGTTAAAGGAGCAGTAAACTTTTTTTTATGAAAACACATATTTTATAGAGCATTTCCTGCTGAATAAAACAAGGTCACTCCCATCGCTGTCAGATGTTTTATTCAAAAATTATAGCAGTTTAAATAACCAGGAAGTGAATTTACTGTGTTTACTTCCTGATTGTCCTAACTGACAGGAAGTGAATTTACTGTGTTTACTTCCTGATAGTTCTAACTGACAGGAAGTGAATTTACTGTGTTTACTTCCTGATAGTTCTGACAGGATGTGACTCAGCAGTTTCTATCACATTCTATGGAGACTTTCCTCTCCATTAGAATCTAGCAGGAAATCTAATTAGAATCTGACCACTAGAGGGCACTGCTAATGTAAAAAAACATGGGTTTAAACTGTTATAACTCTGGAAATATAAACCTCTCGGCAGTGGGAGTACCCTTATTTTACTCAATAGGAAAATCCTTATAATATATATTTTTTCATAGAAAAAGTTTACTGCTCCTTTAAGTGACTCTAGCTCTGAACCAGCACAGCGAGTGAGCCCGCCGTACAGACCTGGGTTAAGCCGGCTGTGGTGAGAACATCAGCGGCGCTATAAAATACAACACCACAGATAGTTATCAAACTACACCACGTAAAAACGCTGTAACTACAGACACCGCGCAATAACGCTGTAACTACAGACAATTAATTTCCTCTTACCCAAATCTATAGGCCTCTAGAAATAGCAACTAGGTGACCCAAGCCTTATTCAAGTCATAGGGGGAGATGCACTAAGGCGCAATAAAGAGGTGATAAAGCAGAGATGACTTCTCCAGTGATATCAATTCTCCAGTTCCTATGTTATTCTATTCAAGCTGGAGAGATCTTAGTGCGTTGCCCAAAATCCTTAAAGCGGAACTTTCAGTTACTAATAAGTCGCCCTTGAATTATTAAACATATGGCGACTATCATCCTAATATATGTATTACCTCTGTAAAGTGCCGCATTCTAAAGAAATCTTTCATCCTAAGAGACCAGAAGCCAGACATCAGTGCAGACATCTTGTCTAACCGTAACCGGTTTGAGAGATACGTTTTTTTGCATTTAGATCAGCTTTTTAAGCTCTTCTAAATGCAAAAACGTTTTTTTTAGACATTAACACTTTAAGGTATTAGGGTTTATATATATTTTTTATTAAAGGATGAATACTTAGAGTCTTGCTTGATATTAGCAGAATTGTTCTATTTTAAACGCAGACGTCCATTTGGGACTGTATATATATATGGGCGACTTGTGAGATTTAGATTTGTATGAGTATTATCGATATACCAACATTTGTTTATATTTTTCTCATGATGTTGATTACATTATAACCTGGAAGAGACTTTCCCTCTCTTTGTTTTTAAATGTTTTTATGCCATTCTTATATATTGTACCAATAAAATTTGAT